>MDKF010646609.1:0-14183 GCA_026770625.1 Nicotiana glauca
GGGGGGGGGGGGGGTTTGTCCTAAAAATATTTATTTGTGGAGTCCAGAAACTGAGATGATGTATTTTTGGACATAAAATACGTTTATACAATTTAAAAAGAAAGTTATATTTCTAATTAAAATGTAGTATATAGTGTGTATTATTAAAAAATTAATTTTTTTATAGTAAGAAAAACACAGTATTAAACTGCGTTTCCCTAGATTTGGGGATTACAAAAAGTCGGGTTAAAATTTGCTAGTATTGTTACATGTCCAAAAGTAGGTCTTGTTCATAAATTTCACCTTGTTATAAAATAAAAACTTTAAAGTAAAGAAATCAAAGACAAGTAGAGAGAGAGGTATTTATTATTCAACTTTCAAACTTATGTATATAATGAACTGAAAACCCTTCTATTTATAGAAGAAAGAAAGTTGCTATGTAAGTTGCCATTGCAAGCTGCTCTGTAAGCTGCTACTACAACCTGCTGTTTAAGCTACTTTAAGCTGCTGTGTAAGCTGCTACTATAAGCTGCTGTGTAAGCTACTATAAGCTGTTGTGTAAGCTGCTACTATACCAGATATGGATAATCTTATACTAAGAGTAATGTTTATCCATAACGGAGTATCGAAAGGATAAGCTTATTATACCCGGTATGGATAATCTTCTACCGAAAGTAATATTTATCCACAACTGGGTACCGAAGTGATAAGCTTCTTCAGGTGGCTTATTTCTAATAGAGTACTAAATAGATAAACATATTTACGGCGGAACTCCATATGGATAAACTTCTTCAAGAAGCTTATTCACAACGAAGTATGAATATCCATAATATAATATATTTATAACACACCTTACTCAATTTTTGATATGTATCGATATATGGCTCTCTACCATTTAAGCTGCTTCTTGTCTCCCTCTTGCTCTCATTAATTTATTTCAACCGTTCCCATGATGTCCGCTAGCAGCATTTGGAGCTTTTATTAATTCGAATTTGTGTTGTATAAGCTCATTTAAGGAGGAAAAAAACTGTTTTTTAAAATTATTTTCACAACTCTAATTGAAAGAATTTTATTTATTTTATCACAGCTTTTGATGGTAACAATTAGGGGTGTACAAAAGAAACCGACAAATCGCACCATTCCGATAATTCGAGTCAACCGAGAAAAAAATATTCGACTATGGTTTGGTTTGATTTGGTTTGGTATTGGGAAAAAGAACCCGGCTATAATTGGTTTGGTTTGGTTTTAGCTAAAGAAAGTCAAACCGAAACCAAACCAACCCGACATTATATATATAGAAATTTTAAATATATTTAATATATAAATATACTTATTGTGATATTATTTATAAATATTTCTTAAAAAATCTCATAGTCTTATCTTTTAAGGTATTGAGATAATACATAAATTACCCATCAAACTTGTCCGAAAAAATCATTTACACACCTTAACTTTACTGGCGACCTATGTCCCCCCCTATTCTTGTTTGGGGTGAATTTAAGACCACCCTAAATGGTGACGTGGCAAAGAGAGTACTCTCTCAATCTAAGGTGTAAGAAGGAAAATTTTTTATTGTGTGAGTCACTTTTTCGTTTACTTCTTCTTTTCTTATTTTTTTCTCCTTTTGTTTTCTCTCTCCACCTTTTCTTCTTCCTCTCACAATTGCAAAAATTATTTTTTTAACAAAATATTTTTTTTGTAAAAACTGATTTATTTTTTGTAAAAACAGAATTTTTTTTCCAGTTTTTAATAAAATATTTTCGTTTATTAAAAACTGAAAAAATATTTTCAACAAATTATTTTCGCTGTTGAAAAAAGTTTTTTTTTCTTCATTTTTTTAGTTTTTTAAAGATTATTTTTTGTAAAAACTGGAAAAACAAACTTGTAAAAACTATTTTTTTTGTAAAAACAGAGAAAAATCATTTTTTAACAAAATATCTTTGTTTTTTAAAAACTGAAAAAATTATTATCAACAAAATATTTTCGTTTTTGAAAAATATTATTTTTATTTTTTCAGTTTTTTAAAAGAATTTTATTTTGTAAAAACTGGAAAAATAAATTTGTAAAAACTTTTTTTTTATTGTAAAAACAGAAAAAAATCATTTTTTAACAAAATATATTTGTTTTTTAAAAACCGAAAAAATTATTTTCAACAAAATATTTTCGTTTTTGAAAAATATTATTTTTATTTTTTCAGTTTTTAAAAATAATTTTATTTTGTAAAAACTGGAAAAACTAAAAACTTTTTTTTTGGTTGAAAAAACTGAAAAAAAAATCATTTTAAACAAAATTTTTTTGTTTTTTAAAAACTGAAAAAAATTATTTTCAACAAAATATTTTGGTTTTTGAAAAATATTATTTTTATTTTTTCAGTTTTTTAAAAGAATTTTATTTTGTAAAAACTGAAAAAATAAATTTGTAAAAACTAATTTTTTTTTGTAAAAACAGAAAAAAAAATCATTTTTGAGCAGATATTGACACGTGGCGCGCGTGTACTACACACCTCACCACAAGATTGACTAAGTATTACCAATGGGGGTACTAAATTCACCCCAAACAAGAATAGGGAGGACATATGTCGCCCGTAAAGTTAAGGTGTGTAAATAATTTTTTCGGACAAGTTTGATGGGTAATTTATGTAATATATCTTAAGGTATTATTTCAAGGTTGGACTTAGAACTTTTGAATGTTCCAATAAGTTTTATAGCCGTTAATATTGGTAAATTAAATAATGCTAACAAAAGTCCAAATCAAAATCAAATCAATACTAATGCTAACAAAAGACATTCAATTCAATACTACGAACGGGAATGTATTGAATATCTATTTTTTATTTTGCAATAATTTAAATAAAAATGCATAACCTGTTTTTGTTTTTTCTTTAGCGTTTAGTCATGAAATTAATACTCCCTTATTAGTCTATTTATTTTAGCATGACTTAGTACTTTTAGATTATGTTTATTTTTATTATGGCTTTTTAATTAGCAATATTTAGATTACATGTCTTTATTCTTGAATATTTTAGGATAAGCCATGACACATCTCATATTTTGTATTATTTTCTTGGGAAAATACTTTATATAGTTATATCTTACTAGGATTAAAGAAATATTTTGAGCACAAGTTATATGTTTTGTTCTACGAAGATTTTACCAGAAAAAACTCGAAAAAACCCGAATAATCCGAGAACCCGAGAAAACTCGAGAAAAATCGAGATTAAAAAACCCGAGTTTTATTGGTTTGGTTTGATCTTTAGATTTAATAACCCAGCACAATTAGTTTGGTTTGGTAATTGTAAAATCCGAACCAATCCGACCTATGTACATCCCTAGTAACAATGCCTAATTATTTAATCTGGTCCCTCGGGTTGCTCGTCTTTTATTAACAATTAATAATAACATATCTAAAATTTATAGCATAGTTGGCGAAGCTTCAAAAATTAATTTATTTTGTGAATTTTTTTTTTAAAGTATTTTTGGTGAGAAGCAGTTTGTATTTGACTAATTAATTTGAAAAGCACTTTTGAGCAGTAATTAGTGTTTGGATAAGGTTTTAAAAAGTACTTCTAAGTGTATTTTTCTCAAAAGTATTTTTCGTAAAAGTTATTATTATTTTTTGTTTCTACTTAAAAGCGTTTTTTCCCCCTAAAAACTTGATCAAATACTTCAATTTGGAAAAAAGAAATTGTGTAAGAAAAAAAATTTTGATTTTGGAGAAACTTGGCCAAATAGACTAGCACATAATGTACTCCAATGAAAAGTTTTATGTTGTTAACTGACATTAATTTTATAAATTTTTTTAATGTCACATATTCACATGACTGAACGTGATACGTCGGTTCACAGATGTATAGAAGTATGTGGCTCTTTTGACCATTTCTCGGTTTTTCTGTCTTTTGTCCTTTTTGTTGAGATGAGAGAGGGGAACGCACTATAATACTATATTTTTCTTAAACGTAATACTGCGTTCCCCTATAAAAAACAATTTATTTAATTAAACACAGTATTATACTGCGTTTATTTTTAACGGTTAACTTTTCGTTAAAGTAAAATTCAGTATAATACTGCATTTTATCTAGAAATATAATTTTTTTTAAGGAAAAATCCTTTTTCCACACCGAAATTGGCCAGATTGACCCAAATGGGGTCATTTAAGTCATTTTACGCTCTATTTAGGGTTTCGGTCATAATTTTAATACCCAAAATACCCTTTCAGTCACTTTTTCATTAATTCTCCCACACCATTAAATATTTGTCTTCCCAACACATGAAAGATATCAAGGGTTCAAACCCTATGTCTTTTCCAATATTTCTTTGTTTTTTTTAACATATTTCCATCCCTTCTTTTTGGTAGTATACACCCATATAATTCAAAATAAGTCATCTATATACATGTATATAATTATGTATTTCGTATATGTATAGTATTTGAATGTGTATTCCGTATATTTTTTAGTAGCTCTTCAAATCCCTACTATTTAAACACATGATACCCTACTTAAACAAACTCTCACTTAAACCCCCTGATAACATACTTAAACAGACCTTAAACAAACCTCCATTTAATAGATTAAGGATTAAGGATGCATTCTAAGAATAATAGTCCTTCAAAAGTGTATATTGTGTTTTCGGGTAAAAGGCCGGGAATATACTACTCATGGAGTGAATGTTCTCCTATGGTTATCGGGGTTAAGCGTAGCATCTTCCAGTCTTTCAAGTCTCATAGTGCGGCCATATCGGCGTTCGGTGAATATGAAAAATCTGTTGAAGGTAAACAAAAACTCAAATCTATGGTGTTTGTTGTTTATTATGGGAAGAAGCCGGGTATATACAAATATTGATCTGAGTGTGTTAAAATGCTTGTTGGAGTCGAAGGCAGCTATTTTCATGCTTTCCAATATTATGATGAAGCCTTACAGGCCTTCAAAAATTTTCAAAAAAGAAGTTGTTCACAAGAAGAGTCATCTTCAAGCTCGACCTGTGAAGAAAGTGAAGAAGTGGTAACAAATGAACGTGTAGCAAGTGTTATTTCAACCGCTATGTTAGCAGGCATATTTATAGGGTTGAAGCTTTATAAAAATATTAAAAATTAATTATGTCAATTGTAGGTTTTATGTTATCTTGTGTTTGAAAGTGTTTTTTGTTTCTCTTTGGTTTGCAAGGATGTTACTTTTACCTTTGATTTTGTTAATTGGTTAACATTTCGATCATGTTTAATGTGCCATTTTAGCGTTCAACTTATGCATGATCACTATGGCATTTGTTGTGAGGTTAAGTAAGTATTTCGAGTATTTCGGGAAAAGGGTGAAGTATTTTTTTTGGTTTGGCTTTGAATTAAAATGGCTGTTTGGAAGTCCCTCCAGTTGCTATATTCTTTTTATTTTTTTCTTTTCTTCTAAGTTTATGGAATTTGTAGTTAGATTTCTGGAAGACTTTCAAAAGAGGAAGCATTTAAGGTCCAGACTTTTCTTACTATGGCTCGAATTGAGTGAAATATCTATTTCCTTGTAGGAATAATGTCGAGTCCTCATTGTTTAAGCAGTGGTTAAAGAACGTACAAGCTGAGACAGTATTGCTGGCTAATGGAGCTATGTCTTTAAGACAAGTTCTTATTCAGGTCTCAATCTCAAGTTGTTCTTTTAAAGAATGAAGATTGTTTGTTCACAAGCTTAGATGAATTACATTGTTGCCAGAGCCCTTCTAAAATTATTAAAAATTGGATAATTCTGGAGGAAAATGGCATGCCTTTTTATCTTGGCTGACACTGCTTAGCTAACTTATTAGGGTTTGAACAATATTTTCTTACTGCATTTTCCAGTAAATTTTTCTTCTAAATATTTATTAGAATAATTTTTTGTCCAGTAAATTATTAGAATAATTATTTGTACAATTATAATAGTTTTTTATCCATTCCAGTAAATTATTAGATATGAGTTTGAATCCAAATTTCTAGTATAATACAAACGAAATCATAAAAAATATTGCACAAATAATTTTCTCCATTCCTAAAAAGAGCCGAGTGCATTGAGCTTCTCAATGAAACATTTAGTAATGTCAACCTATTTAGCTTCCCCATGAAGCATTTATATTTCTCTACAGTTTTAGTTACTATACTGAGTAGGTAAAATCAGTAGATAAGTATTTTATCTTCTCCATTCAAAAAAAAGCCGGTTGGTAGATTATAATTCAATGCAACACTTATTTGTCTTCAATATTTTGCTTGTCTATGAAGCTTTTATTATTGCAAACCGTTTTAGTAGTGTGTAGGTAGAATTAGGTTGAATTTTAAGTCTCTATGAAGCATTTATTATTCCCAACCATTTATCATTCTCAAACGGTTGGTTTGAAATATGTTGTAACAAAATAGTCTTTGAAATTGATTTCAAACGTAAGAAATAAACTGTTATAGCAGATTGAATGTAATATGAAGATTGAAATTCCTTCCTTTAATTAACATAACATTTCAGCATAGATAAAAAATACAACAACCATAACTAAAGGTTTGAATTTAACATAAACACATCCTAGTACCAAGTAAAAAACGGATTAGTACAAATAGGATATCCGTCTCCCTTCACGTCCACAATGAAGATAGCACGCAGTGGTGAAACATCAACCAACGTAAATTTGACGACGAAACCTCGCCTGATAAAATTATCCAACACAAAAAGTCTCCAGCCTACCTTGAACTTTTTTTGATCACCAACGCTCATAATTACAATCCACTCTTTGCCACGATGGTAAAAAATCGCGGGCTCTAAAGTTGGAGGAAGATGCTTGCAAATTTTTCTTGGAATATACTGAAATAAGGAAGAAAAAAATAATAATATTAAGCTTTTGGAAAATATAAAGGTTAAACACAATCAAAAAATTATATACAATACTGATGCATAACCAGATCGTCGTTGTCAATGCATGAATCAGTCATAGTCACTTCAAAAGTTGGAGGAATCTCTTCTTCAGTATCACTAAAAGTAGAAGAGTAAGATATGTCTTCACTGCTAGTAGAAGAGTAAACTAGGGCTCGTTTGGTTGAGGGAGAGACATCCATAGTTTAGGTTTTAGTATGTGAGTGTTTTAGGTCTCTAGTGTTTTAGTATGTAACCATATTTATAGGGGCCAAGCCAGTATCAAACAGTACCCCCTGATCAAAAGGGTGTATTGAATGCTAATTTTCCTGTCAGTGAAAAAATAACCTATTTTGGACCACACTATCTTGTTTTGTGTGAAGTGTGTACTGTTCATGTCAGCGAAAAATTGATGTATTTTTGGCCACACTATCTGGGTTTGTTGAATGCTAATTTTCCTGTCACTGAAAAAAAATAACCTATTTTTGGCCACACTATTTGGTTTTGTTTGAAGGGTGTATTGTTCATGTCAGTGCAAGAAACAACCTATTTTTGGCCAAACTATCTGGGTGTATTGAATACTAATTTTTCTGTCAGTGGACAAAACAACATATCAGTGGACAAAATAACCTATCTTTGACCACAGTATCTGGTTTGTTTGAATTGTCGTAATTAATGAGGTTAGTTGAATTACATTTATTATTTCAGGGGAAATTTTATGTTAGTTGGCTTGCATTTATTATTTCGGTTACCAATCCTTTTTTGAACTGAACACTATTCACATTCCAACTATATAGTTAGGGTTTGTAGGTAGGGTTTTGTATTTAGGGTAATGAAATGATACCGAAGTGATATGGATCCGAAATCAAAATACACATTACATAACTAAAAATGTAAGTACTAGAAAATAAAAGTACATATTACATAACTACATAAAAGCTAACAAAAATTAAAAAAAATACAAAATAGGAAGACAAAATATAAATGTAAATACTAATTAATTTCAACGGGATCTTGGAGAGTTCCTCGGACTGTCACGTGCCATTGGAAGATAACACAAAATTCTGTAATTTAGACCAACTCAAAGTTAATTAACCAACCCCGCTTGATGTTATTATTCATCACGAAATATTTTCAACCGTCTTTGAACCATCTCCTCTTACCCATGTTAATTTTCATAAACCAAGGTTCGCCATCATAGTGAAGAACCGCTGTGCTATGTGATTCAGGAAGGTGTTCGTAAAAATGTTTTGGAATATGCTGCAAACAAAAAGATTAAAATTGAGAGATTTGTTTGTTTCAAACTAGATTTGAGAGAAAAAAAGAACCATCTCCGCTTACAACCAGATCTGTTTGTTTCAAACTGGATTCGGTTGAAACTCAATTTTTTTATGTATACTTGGTTGGTTGAGAGATTAATAAAAAAAATTTAAAAAAACAGTTTGTTTGATATTTTATTACAACCAGATCTGTTTGTTTCAAACTGGATTTGGTTGAAACTTATTTTTTTTTGTTGAAACCAGATGTGCCCCTCTTCAAAACCCAGATGTGCCCCTCTTAAAAAACCAAGTCGAAAATCACAAGCATTTAAATAAAATAGAACTTTAAATAAAAAAAGAGCTCATTTACCATATAATCTTGTGTTATGTATGAATTCTTCATCAGAACTTCAAAAGATGGATTCATATCTTCGTCGGATGGGGATTGTTTGGTTCAAGGATTTTGGTAAGAGTTAGGGTTTAAATGTTGTGTGTGGTTGGGTATGGACTATTATATATAGTGGTTGGGTATGGACTATTATACATAGTGGTTGGGTATGGACTGTTAAATATTTCTAAAATAATATGTACTTATTTTTTTGTACATAAGAATATCCTTTAACTATATTTTTTAAAAACTGTTATCATTTGTGTGACCTAATGTTAAATATAAAATTATGGATATTTTGTTACTCCATATACTTTTATCATATTTTTGAGCTTTGTTTGAGAATAAAAATGACAAATTCGTTAATGATCTCAATATGGTCTACTGCAAAAGTAGGAAATTAAACTTGATCACTATTTTAGTTACAGTAACAAATGCATCATAAGAAAAACCTCATCTTCCTACTAGGCTAAGGATCAAATCATCTTAAATCTTCATGCTTAGTGACTTCAAGCTGAAGCATTAAGCAGTCATGTTAACAAACACACACATGGCATTATGAAAGATTCACATCACGAAACATAAGAAAATTAAAACTAGCCAACAAACATAATTGTATTAAACATGGCATAGCATGATTTTCAAAACACGCCATGTAACATAATTTTGTCAAAACATGGCATAGCAGGATTGTCAAAACACGCAATCAAACCATGCCATGTACCAGAATTTGTTTTCAAATTCAGCAACAGGTGATGCACACCTAAATTCAGAATTCTCAATTGCTGATCTGAGAACTTTATAATCTACATTCGTCAACGCCTCAATTGTGATTTTTTCAAGAGCCGGAGACTTTGCCACAAGAAGCTTCAATAGTTGCATATGAGGACTTATCCCTAGAAGCCTCCTAATCACAATTTTTCTGAGGTTGATGAATGTTGTTTCTACAAACCAAATCAATGTTATCATGTGCCATAGGTACACAACAAGATTTCACCTACGAAATAAAAAAAAAAACACCAAATAATTTCAGCACCTAAGAAGTCACTATGGAATGAGAATAAGAATATAACCAAATGATTAAGTAATAGAGTAACCTTGATTTCCATATGTTCTAAACATGAGAAGCTTTTCATCAAAGACAAAGCACAAGCAACGTAATACAATTCACCGAGATAGAGACCAGAAAGGTAAAGATTTTTGACACTGCCAACAAGAAAGGGGAGATTAGTCGGTACATCTCCTGCACCTGCAACCATTAACTAGAAAGAACATCCCAAATAAAAATGATGGTACATAGACCACAATATAATCCATCTATGAAAAAGCACTAGACTGAAGTTATGAATCACATTTACCTTGAGGTTATGGTTATCCAAATATAATCCGTTTATATTAAGGGCATACGTATCGGCCTATAGCAACCATATAAGTCCTTACACTAATATGGTTGTAGTAAGATAATTATATCGTTGTGGTCCGTAGTAATGTCGATCGTTTATACAATAGCCGTTTATATTAAGGGCATACGTATCGGCCTATAGCAACCATATAAGTCCTTACACTAATATGGTTGTAGTCGTATTCCAAAGAGTATATGTGGCTATCTTACTCCTATTTCGGTTAAAATAGTGCTTCGATGTAATGGGAAGGAGCGGGGTGTGACTCTCACAAGTGGTGGTTAGAGAAGACTTGTCAACGGGTGAAAATAATTTGTTGTCGACAATAATATGAAGAAAGGAAATGTCCTTCTCTTTGAACTAGTTAAGGCTACTTCAGGGTGTGTGATCTTTTCTGTTAAAGAGCTAGGAGTAATTAATGCTTAGCTTGATAATTTCTTCTTATTAGTTATATGTAATGACTAAAAAATGGATCATAGTAATGATTAATATGATAGTTATTTATAATATTACTTTTATTTTTTCCATTTATTATTGTTATATTTCTTAAATGCTCCCGTTTGTTATTTATCTATTTTCTTAGATTTTGGGGCTTTTTCATACTTTTTCGATTTTTTACTTTGTTTATTTTGCTTTAACAAGCCCAAAAGTCGTGCCTCTTCATGTCAATTAATAAAAGAAACTGCCAAATGAATGGATGTTACCATTTCAGCCATCCATATTCCTCATTTATGGAGCCTCGCAATCACTGCAGTTATAAATAACAAATATACAAAATGTATACTAAAGGTTACATATCAAAACCTTGAGGATGATTCTTTGTAATTTTTTCTCTAGGGGTTATCTCAAGAGTAAACCATGACTTCTTAAATTATATTTCTCTCTTTTTGGTTGTTTATATGATCAGACTGAATTTAGTTTTATTATAAAATTACGAAATTTATTATGATTCTTTTACATAACCGTGTGAAGTGCGGCCAAATTCTCTAGTTTGATTATATAGATGTGAAAAAATAAACATGGAAAATCAAAACCTAAACCAAAAGAGAACCTAAACATATACCTAACCCTGACCAAGGTTCAAATAATCGTTACATGGATTACTCAAGCACTGCCACTATATGGCTGAAGATTTTTTGCCCAAAAAAAATCGAAAATATGTATAGAAAAACTTCTATAATTAAGTGTAGTCATAGATAAGTGCAACGGATGCATGGAGGAGTGGAAGGTTCTATTGGAATGTGTAATGTCCGCATGAAGGAACGGATACGGCTATTGGAAAGTGTAATGGCTGCATAGGGGCTCTCCAAAGATAGTTAATGGGAAGTGGAATAGCTACATTGAGAGAGATTATAATCCTCCCTATATATTTTGAGTGAAATTTTTAAAATCTACATAAAACAATCTGGTGAACCCTTTATATCTAAGCATAACAAATGGATAGGACTCCGACCAAGAAAGTTGTTGAGCAACCGCTCCATGGCTCACCGGTGAGTCATAACATTTTGTACCAGGATCTTAAGCGTGACTATAACAAGCTGAAGGGTGAGGTTCATGAATTGATTGAGAGGGTGGTTCCTGATTCAAGTGTTGACTACCTCAAAAGTGTGATGTTGGAGGAGCATCCCCTAACTTCTCTCTATACTATGCTTGACGATATGCCAACACTATCCGTCCCTGGTGGAACCAAGAGCAATTCTATCATTATTATCAGTAGTGATACAGAATCTGTCTTCAAGACCTCCAAGTCTATTTCAGTGAACCAAAATATTGAGTAGTGATGTTTCTGTGCTAGTCTTTGAAGTTGTGATGTTTTTATTTTTATTGTTATGGTGGTGTTTTATTTTTTTTATTATTATGGTGGTGGTTTTTTTTTTTGTTATGGTTTGGTGAAATTATCATGCGAACCATCTATTATTAATGAATGAAAGTATTATGTTTAGAAATTTTTTTTATTTTTTTATTACTTTTTCCAGATTATCTTTCATGTTAATAATGTTCTCCTTATTTTTTTTGAACAAATTCCAAGTACATGAATCAATTTAATAAAAATTCAACTACTGAATTAATGCGGTAAGTAAGGAGAATTTAAGGAGTTGCATAACAATTCAATGCAAGCACCGATTGGAGGGAGTGAAAACGTTTTTTAAAGGCCGAAATTCCAAACGTTCATTAAAGGCCGAAATTCCAAAAGCCAGAAATGGAAATTTACCATAAAATATTTGGAGGGAAACAAAGTGACTCTTAGAAACGATTGGAGAGAGTGGAAACGTTTTTTTGACTCTCGCTCTCTCTCTCTCTCTCTCTTTTTTCCTATACATATCTATATATATAAACACACATATCTAAACACATGTTAACCTATATTTGCTATGGAAGAAACGTTTCATATGAATGCTGACGGGTGTATTGAAGAAGAGGAATTCTATCTCTGGTTTAGAATGAAATTGCCCAGATCGTACATCAAGCGCGATTATATGGTAAGTTCATTATTTTCTTTTTTTAGTTAACATTAAATGATTTTTACCCTATCTTTCTATTACGCTTGTGCAGTACCTCTCAAAAATAATCTGTCAATATCTTCCTCCTAGTACGACTAAGACATTACTACGATGTAACGGGAAGGAATGCAATGTGACTCTAACAGGTGTTGTTCGAAGAAGACTCGTTAACGGGTGGAAACAATTTGTTGTAGACAACAAGTTAAAGAAAAAGAGTATTCTTCTTTTTGAACTTGTAGAGGCTACATCAAGTGCAGTATTATTTGTTGTTGAATTGCAAGGATAGGAACATATAATGCTTAGGTTTTTCATGTACGCCTGTGTTCAACCCTTGTCATTAAAATATTTATGGATTAATATAATTTTCTTATACTTTTGTATAAGATTTTTGCTTGTTATAGTTTTTTCATGTTTATGAAAATTATTTTATATAAAGTCCTAAACGTCTAAAACCTCATCAAAATACGACTAAAACCTAAACTACTGGGAAGATGAGTGGAAATTACACCTCCTCATCTTCTTTCAGTTGTAATAGAACCCAACCACCGATTCTATGGTCATTTCTGGTTGGATTCAATATTATTAGTAGTTTTATTAGTGAGTTGATAAAAAAAGAGAATAATTTATTGTCATTACCTAAATAATCCAAAATCGTGTAGTACCTAATATGCCATTAAAAATATTATAAGAAATTTTTTTGATATGTTTAAGTTTCATAATCAAAACAAGCAAAATTTCTTCAAAATAAAAAAGTTCTACTATACATCAAAATAAAAAAAAAATCATATTAGACCAACTGAGAACTCCAATTTTCAGCAATATTACATTTCCATGTCTGGTTCGGCATTGAGATCAAACATGCTTGATTGCGATTGTGTAGCGTCAATTTGCTGCAATTAAAATCAAACAAACACTATAAGAAAATATGAAATGTTTAAGTAATAAATCAAATGTAGTCGCAAAATTATACTTCATTCACACCTATGGAACCATCATAATCAACGTTTGTACCTCTGCCTTGCCCATTACCCCTACCCCTACATCCACCACTTCTACCATCACCTCTACCACTACGATTGAAACCAACCCTGCCACCACCCCTGCCACCCCCTCTAACACCAGTTCTTGCGCCATTACTAGCTCCAAATACACCACGCGGTTGTGAACTTGTAAAGTAGTAGTCAATTCATCCTCTATATCGATTCAAACGCGGCCTACCACGTGAATTAGTGTACTGGGGATCTCGTAGAGTTGTTCCATCAACATTGTCATCTGAGTCATCCTGGTCTTGGTTTGGCACGATCATTTCGTCGTCCCAGTTTTGAAGATCATGCACCATTTTCTTCAAATTATGCTTAATATATTGAACCTTCCCGCTAGTGCCCAGTGCTATATCACAAGCCATATCAAAATACTTCAACATGCTCCTGTATGTCTTATACTCAGGCGTCATGGTTGGGTAACCAACTTAATGGAACTAATTCAAGTGTGGCCTAATAACATCGCTTCTCCACCTTGTCAGTATATACCTTTCATCAATTTTATCTATCTTCTTGTGCGACAAGATCTTGAGTATATGGCAATAAAGTATCCCTCTCGACTCGAACCATTTGCAGCTGCAACTAAAATAATCACCTACAGGTATATATTCAATAATGTACTCAACTGGATTTCCATTATTTTTTGTTATTAATGAATAATCACTAACGATGAATTTCTCAATACCGGGGACAACTTGATGTTCGTCGGGGCTGCTGACTTCACAATGATATAATTTCCTTAGCTGTGTCTTGAAAAATTCATACACTG
>MU722626.1:0-34385 GCA_026770625.1 Nicotiana glauca
GACTAATCTATATCAATTTATGCACAAAGCTTAGGCAGAAAGGGGTATAAATCATGTAAAAATCACAGTTATCAAGGCACCTCCAGGAAGATCACCCCCAGTTAGCGGCGGTACCTATTGTGATATGAGATATAGCCCGAGTGGCTGGTATGGTTCTGAGATATTGCCCGAGGGGCTGGTATTGTTCTGAGATATTGCCCGAGGGGCGGACTTGTTGATATTGTTACCGAGGGGCGAACATTCATGTACTTATCTTTCTTATTTACCAGTTATATACCTGTTTAATTATGTAATTTTTTCCAAGGGGCGGATCTTCTATGCTTATCTGTTCTAATTGCTGCATTCAATTGCTTAACTGTTGAAAAGCCATTTTTGAAGAAGTTTAAACTGAGCTAAGGTGCTTAAGAGATTTCACAGCTTTATTGCTCTCTTACTGGTTTTGTACTGCTTCTATACAGTATGTTGATGTACTCTTCGTGATTTCCTATCACTCAGTCTTCATTTATTTTTAATACTCACTGAGTTGGAAGTACTCACTTTAGTCCCAGTACCTTGTATTTAGATTCAGGTATTTCTGAACCCGATGGCGGGTATCGGTTGCTCAGAGGTAAAGTCATCGGAGTTTAGCAAGGTAGCTGCCCGACATTCGCAGCACTGCTTTTCTCCCTCTCGATTTCATTAGGCTGTATTTAGTACATTTTAGACTCTTATTGTATTCAGACCTTAGTAGATGCTCATGACTATCGGCACCCCGGTATCGGCTGTGTTTGGTTTGTTTTTCGCAAATTATAATGTTAACTGCTTTTTTTAGATTTATCACGTTTAAGAGTTAATATTTATTATTTTATTGCATAATATAGAAATGGGAATGTGTCGTTTGGCCTTGTCTTCACGAGAGGCGCCATCATAACCGGGTCCGGGTTTAGTGTCGTGACAGGATTGGAGGGAAATAAGGTTTAGTAGCAAAGTGTTGTAATACTTCTATGTTCATTTTATAACCTAATCAATTATCTCTTCAGGGCATGTACAACTCCCTCATTCATCAAGATTACTTAAACAACTTGTGCGAAATAAAATGTGAAAAAAGCATCCAAATATATAACAAGTGATCATCAACTGATTTATGTCAACCGGCGCGGAGCTACAGTTAATATATGCTTAGGGGTTCCACGGAACCCAATAACTTTGAATCACTTCTTCGTGTTAAAAGATCCACTTAGTATGTTTTAAATAATTTATTTAGAACTATTAGATAGTAGTGCATATGTCAAAGGGAAATTTTCGTTCCTAAATCATATAAGAAACTATATTATCAAATATGTTCGTAGTTTGCATATTACCCTTCATGATAATAGTATTTCTACAAAATATAGACAATTCATTAAATAAGGAATCATTGTAGCTGTAAGCTTCCTTATTTAGGCACTCTAAAATTGAGGAATTAAATATTCTTCAAGATCTTCCACAACGCAAATCACGCTCATTAATCTTTTTCGTCAGTTTCGTTTCAAATTTAGCATCTCTGCTTTTTCGATGCACTGTGTTTCAAACTTTTTTCTGATTTCACAAATCAAAAACGACTAAATCTTCTACAATTCCTCTACATCAAATGCAATTATGTCCAAATTTTAGTAATACAAAGCAAAGAAAAAGAGAGCAGCAATTCTACCATTAACAGCCATTAAAAAGTTTTGAAGCTTTGAATTCAAATTTGGGTTTTCAAAAATTATTATTTATTTGGATTGGGTGTTGTGGCAAATAATTGGTAATATGGTTTGGAGTTTATATCTCAATTTTGAAGGGTTTTGGTAAAGATCAAACTTGGGTTTGGCTGAATTTCGGATTGGAACTCGAAGAAGAAATAGAATAAGAAGACATGACATACATTATATTGCAGAAATTGTAAAAACATTGTAGAAAGTGTATTCTGTTGTTTATGTATTTATTTTTATTCATTTAACTATTGTATGAAAGTTGAACAATATTGTATAAAAATTGTATTTAAGTGGTTTATATTGTAGTTGATATAGTAGAAATAATGTACAAAAATTATAGATAATTTATAGATAAGTTGTATAATATATAATTAGTTGTGTGAAAATTATTTTTACTATGTATAAATCAGATACAAAAAACATATTGTATAAAATTTGTATGTACGTTTTATGCTATTGTAGTTGTATTTTACTGGGTGAAAATAATGTGTGAAAGTTGTAAAAAACTATAGATAAGTTGTATTCCTCTATAACGGGAGATGTTGGCATATCAAGTAACTTTAGTGTTCCAGACGAACATACATGA
Organism: Nicotiana glauca; assembly: GCA_026770625.1. NCBI lineage: Eukaryota > Viridiplantae > Streptophyta > Magnoliopsida > Solanales > Solanaceae > Nicotiana > Nicotiana glauca. Next base: position 2,302 of record MU722626.1, read on the forward strand.
AAATAAAGATAAATTCTGTTATGAACAGTTTGTGAAAATTTTGTAGATAATTTGTAGAAACATTGAAATTCTATATTTTCATATTAATTTTTCAAATGATATGCAGTTTTATTGTAGAATAAATGTAGAAAACAAGCCATTGTGAGTCTTGTTTGATGCATTCCTCACATTCAACCTATTGTACAAATTTACGCCTCTTTAAATACAATATAACCATAATTTCTTAAATTTAAAGGTATAGCAATATATATAACTTAAAAAACATCATCTCTTCTGCACAAGTTAACTCCAAAACAGACGAAGTGTAATGACAAGCTTCCATCAAAACTTTTAACACAAAAATACAAAGCTCAAATTTTATGTTATTGTAGTTATATTTAACTGGGTGAAAATAATGAGTGAAAGTTGTAGAAAATTATAGATAAGTGTATTCCTCTATAACGGGAGATGTTGACATATTAAGTAACTTTAATTAGTATTCCAGGCGAACATGCATTAAAATAAAGATAAACTCTGTTATGAACAGTTTGTAGAAATTTTGTAGATAATTTGTAGAAACATTGAAATTTTGTATTTTCATATTAATTTTTCAAATGATATGTAGTTTTGTTGTAGAATAAATGTAGAAAAGAAGCCACTGTGAATCTTATTTGACTCATTCATAACATTCTACTTATTCTATAAATTCACGCCACTTTAAATACAATACAACCATATTTTCTTGAATTTAAATGTATAGCAATATATCTAACTTAAAAAACATCTTCTCCTCTGCACACGTTAGCTCCAAACCAGACGAAATGGAATAACAAGCTCCCATCAAAACTTTTTACATAAAAGACACAAAGATCAAAAATAAATAAACAATAACCTTTAATTTTTCTACAATTTCTGCAATATAATGTATGTGTTCTTCTTCTTATTTCAGCCAATACCAAGTCTAATCTTCACCAAAATCCCTCAAAATTCAAATATAAACTCCAAACCATATTATCAATTATTTACAACAACACCCAATCCAAACAAATAATGATTTTTGAAAACCCAAATTGAATTCAAAGCTTCAAAGCTTTTTAATGACTGTCAATGGTGGATTTGCTGTTCTCTTTTTTCTTTTCTCTTATATTATTAAAATTTGGGATTGCGAAATAGATAGAGACGTAGAGAGAATTCTCAATTCTTTGCAACAACATCCAATCCAAACAAACAATGTCTTTTGAAAACCCAAATTCGAATTCAAAGCTTCAAAACTTTTTAATGGTTGTCAATGGTGGATGGGTTACACATTTTCGCTTGTTTTAGAAGAGGAAATCCTGAGGATTTGGAGAGAGAAACTTGGGGCAGTGGGAATATACGGTTGATTAAAATTAGGAAACTAATTAATACCATTAAAATCCTAAAATGGTACATAAATGATAATTAGGTATATAGAAGGTAATTATATTAAAAGTTAAGCATGAAGGGTAATATAATTTACTATATGATATAGGAATGTAAAAATTACTATGTCAAATATACTAATATATTTGAAATACTAATAAATTACATATATTTATTAATATACCTATTCTCCAATGTGAGACACTATACATTAATATATACGCTATACTATCTAACAACAACGCTTTAATTTGCATGTCAACTATCACACTAGTAACAAGCACAGATTCAGGGAGAGGTGTCAAGAATAAAATAACCATGAAGTAAAGCATTAATTAGGAAGCTCTGACTGTGATAACTTTTGCTTGAAAATCATCAAAGTAATAATCATGTTCGGGGCATACTATCCACTACTTTTTAATCGGAACATACAAACTTAATAAACTAAAGAAAACTAACCATTACTAGTATTGGAAATTTATCTAATTCCCTTGGAGGTTGGGGCCTATGCTATATATATGCACATCAATATTTCTAGGGCGTAAGGTTGACATGGTACACCTCAGTCATATCAGGATAGAATAAACCAAAATTTTCCTCAACACCAGGGGCCTTTTGGTTCTCGTTAAAGAGAGCAAAAATGTATGTCTCCAAAACTTTGCCAGGCCTCCTAGGAGTTCCTTGTCCAGATGAAACATGTGCAATCAAATTGTTTGCATACGTTTGAGCATTGTCTATAGTTGCAAATAGATCGCCAGCACTCGGCCAACCTGTCTCTGTAACCACAACTTCTACTGCAGGTTGTCCAACTTTCTCTAATGCAACATACAAAGAGTCCACCATTGCATCAAACAGGTTGTTGTATTGGAATTGGCCGTCACTTACAATCGGACCCGTGCCTTTCAAAAGTGCATAGTCTAATTGAATTTGAGCAGGATTTCCAGAATAGGCAAAATAAGGATAGACATTAGCCAATAGTGGATATTGTTTTGTAGCTAAAAATTGTGCTATGGGCTGCAGGAATTGAACGGCGTTATCGGAAAACGCTCCGCTCGAAGGTGGAAACGAGGCTCCTAACACTTGTAATGAGACTGTAGTTGAAACAGGTATGTTAAGGTTGTTGGCTTTCAGTGCAGAGTCGAGATTTTGCAACGCTCCTAATACGAAGTTTGCTAATGGTCCTGGTATGACTTCGTTGCCTGCTGAAATGTACGTAAATTTAACAGTTGAAGCATGTAGAATTACGTTGTTTTGTACCCAATTTGTAGCAAAAGTTGGATCACTAGCAAGTGATTGTAAGTCTTCATTTCGGATACCAAGAATTACAGAAATATCAGAACCCTGTAATGCCGTTAAGACATCTTGATTGGGATCGAAAATTCGTATTTTTTGGATGTTTCTTGACTTCAAAAGATTGATCACTTGGGCTGGTGGTGGTAGATTATTTCCAAGGAGCCCATAGTTCACACCAATTCCTTCAACACCTTTTTGCCACAAAAAAGACAAAGTAAAAGATGATCATTAATTCGATTCAACAAATTCTAACAACACGTAAATTAAAGCGTTCATCAAATAACAGAGTAATTAATGAGTTTAAAGTACGACATGATATTTTAATTTTGGGTCAAATTTTATATTTCTGTTAAAAAATTATTTAATATATATAAATAATTTATTCAAAACTTACTAACAAAAAGATTGTATCCATATCTCAAAAAATTAAAAATTCTAGCCGCGCTTTTGATGAAAACTTACCAGAGCTTATGGTCACACATGCAAAGACAAATAACAAGATGCAAAGCCGCTGCATGATTAATAAATATATAGAGTGACCTCTTTATTATTTTTGAAGGACTATGATATTACCGAGCACGAGTGGGAAAAGGTCATATTTATACGTCTGAGGATCCTCGCTAATTACCAGAGTTACCATTAGTACGAAATATTTTACCATCAATGTTGGATCTTTATTTATTTAGTTTACCTTTTTGTCATGAGATGGTGGATCTTTATTTATGGTATTTTTGTCATGAGATGGTGGATCTTTGTTATTTATGTTGCCTAATTTGGCATGGGTATTATTTTTAACATTTTAGTAGATGTCATAAATATGGACTGACTACTGTTAATTAATTGTAAACCCATCTATTACAAGCGGGATCTTCAAACTTGATCCTGGTAATTTCTCTCTTATTATATGTCCAGATACAAATTGCATCATTTTATTGCGTTCACAGTTAAAAGGAAGAATAAACTAAAGAATATATTGGATGATCACACGAAGTAATAAAACTGGACTAAACTGAATTTACTTAAGATTAGACAGGCAAAGACAAAATAATGAAGTGTTCATGATATACGGTCTAAAGTTATGGGAGTATATATTAAAATCAATAATGTATAATAACACGTACTGTTCAATTGAAAATTTTCAGGTTTTGCTTCATAGCACTCACACTTTTAGTGGTTTGCGATATTTGTTTACCGTGAAAATGGTAATAACAATTAAATTTGTTGATGAGACTCTAAAAATACATGATCTATTTTTATGCTAGTTGTTAGAGCAGTTGATGCTAGATATAGGAAGTTAAAGGACGAAATACAAGCTAAAACGGAGTTATGATTAAACCAGGGGAGCTTGCTATCCGGGCCTCAGACTGGCCGATGAGGGGCCTCGAGGTCGATGCCTAAGCTCAGGCTCGAGCTATCGGGGGTAAACGGGAAAGGGATAACAGTTAGAATATAATTAACGGAGGCTCTTTATGGCAAATAATAAGCGATGAATGAAGAACAAGTATGAAAATAATAAAGGAAAGTGGTAGCCTCGAACAAGTAAGTTAGAGAAAAAGAGAGAGAGAGAGATTTATTGATCTTATGTATAAGAGTAGGTCGGAGCAACAACATCCCCTTTACAAATGGTTAGGATCCCATTTATATAGGAGGGGAATCCTGCCATAGTACACAAAATATATTAATTATAAAGGCATGGAGATGGGACGGCTAGACGCGACACCTTGATACAGGCTCTGGGTAGGTCGACTTTGTTAGATTTGGCCGCGTGCCTTGGGAATTCCCCATTTTACTCTAGCCTCGATCTATATCCTCTTTATGTCGGACCCCAACGAGCCCAAAGGGAGGGATCTTGGTCATAGCCTTTCGTCTCCGGGGTCTAGAGGCCTTCTGAAGTGACTCGATAGCAAGAAATCAGACCCTTTGATTTTGCCGCATACAAATAGTCTTTGCGTTTCTCAGAACGAAGCGACGGGAAGCGATCATGATACCCGACTCCTCGAGCTCCCTGTAATGATGTCATATCGATGATGCAACCTATGAGGTGAGTTTTACGATACCCGAGGCATCCCATAGACTTGTCTTTTCGACGCTATTCAATGCACTGTCGATTCCCTTTCTTCAAAATGATAGTATCGCCTTGGATTCGGCTTTTCAAGAATATATTAGTTGTACCTGCCGGTCAATCTTCCAAAGGCATTGATGGCCGTGTCATTATCCCCTATAAATGGGGGCATTCTGGTGTCACTTTTCTACTGTGTCTTTCTCCACTCGTTAGCTTATTCCTTTCTCATTGTCGTCCTTTTCTCTATTGTCGATCACCATGTTTGAAGTCCACGGCCTCAAGGTTGTTTGGTTGCATTCCCACCGGCCGGATGATGGCGTTTTGCCTGAGCTTCCCTTTGTCGAGCAAGATTACATCATTCTGTCATTGTTGTTGTTGTTACGCCTGCTAATGTTATCGCTGTTGGCTCGAGATGGTGGTACGGGGGTGACTGGCGCCCTTCAATCTAAAAGGAGTATTTGGAATTTACACTGTTGCTCGGGAGAGTATTCGGACTATACACCACTATTAAATTTTCTACGCTGGCCTGGTGTGGCACTTCATCACTTGGGTTCTTTCTCCCAAGGGGTAAAATGGGACCACCGGCCGTTGGGGTTGTGGCGCGCCGAATCTTCAACCTTTGGCTTCGACGGGTTATATCTCTTTTTTCTGCCTCTTCTGCATCTCCCTCCTTTCCTCTTCTTTATCTCCTTCCTTAGAGTTGCTATCTCGTGGGATTGAGCTGGGAGCCTAGAAGAGGTGGCACCGAAGAAATTGCTTTCAAGAGTGCGAGCTCGAGGAGATGGTGTCCGAAGATGCTGCTACTGGTGATGGACCTTCAGGGATAGACCAGATCTTTTAGCTTTTACCGCGGGTGTACACCATTTTGCTTCCTTATTTCCGTGTAGGGACCCTTTCTAGGCTTTTGTAATCATATGTAAGGACCCCTCGAGGAGCGTTGTAAATGAATATTCATGAATATAGAAATACTTCCTTGATTTTTGTCTTTAATGATTGCCCTATTATTGTATATTTTTTTGTGCAAGTCGAGGATTTTGAATGTTTTCCTTTGTTGATAACTGTAGATATCTAACTCGCGTGCGAGCATTCTTCTCGATCTTCGGCTGATTGAAATGGCTTGTTTTTGAGCCTATCATCATACCTCGGACCAAGTTTGAATTGGTCCGATGGATTCAGGTCGTCGGGCCCCTCGAGTTACATAGATACATCACGTCGAGTTTTGAAGTTTTTGAGAGCGGTATCCTGAGTGAAGGTCAGCTTCAGGTACTTGGAGATTTACTCCGAACTTGATGTAGATAATCCTTTAAGGCGTTGTAGGTAGGCCTCCATTAATGGCGTTGCCTATATTTAGGCAATGCCTTGAGCCCTCATGGGCGGAGCTCGAAGTGCTTCTTTTCCTTTTCTAAGAGGAAAGCTGCGAGATCGGGTACCACCTCAAGCTCTATAATGGCGCTGAAGGATTTTCAAAGCCTAACTTCTTGTTGATGGAGGTCCTCGAGGTCAGCTACCACCTCGAGACCGGAGATGGTGTTGTCGGCTCCTTGAAACCTAACTTCTCGTTGATAGAGGTCCTCAAGGTCGGACATTACCTCGGGATTGGCATCGAAGTCATCGACCTCCCGGAGTCTAACTTGGGTAGACAGATCATTGCTGTTTCCTTACATGTATATGGGGTTGCTTCCGCTTCTTGGGAGATCCCACTATTTTAGATAGCTATCTTCCCGTTTCGGCATTACCTTAGCACCAGAGTGCTTGTGTAGGTTCCCGCTTCGGTTTGTTAGTCGTGCCATAACTATGACTGCAACTTCGGGGTCTGTCCAGCAGAGAGGGGAATGTTCCACTCCCAATGCTCAGAATCAACAAGAGTTTATCTTGAAGGCTACGTCTTTGATAAGAGAGGAGCATCTCGAGTTAGTGTGGAGAGATTGCGGATGGGGGAAGGAGATAGCGCTACAAATGCCTCCCCTTGATGAGGATATCGCGGACCATGATGATGGATTCCTTAATGTGTACACGTATCCCTTCACACTGGTCCCCCTTGATAGGGTCGTGTTTGACTTTTGCTTAAAGTATCGGGTTACGTTAGCGCGGATACACCCGTCGTTTTGGCCAATAGTGTTGATGATGAGATTTTTTTGGAGAAAGCGAGGCTTGAATTCATGCTCGATCACCTTGTCAGGCTGTACCAGCCCTTTCATAATTGAAGTCTGCTAACTTTGTGGTGCCGTTCGTCCACGCCCTTTGTTGTTGATGATGAGGAATACGGAGATCGACAGTGGGTTAGTCAGTTCATCTGGGTTTGGGCGGCTTACGTTATCCCATGGAGCTTATGCCATTCCCCAAGGAATGGAATTATACGCGTGAGTAAAGCGTACCGTGCTTTCTTGATTTTGCTCATGGTGAAAGTTGGTTTTGCAACCGTGTTTCCTTTTTTGCTACAACGATTTCATGGGTGCCGGGCGTCATTACCACCTGCCCAATTGGATCTGGAAGCTAGCGACCCACTCGACTTGCGATGAGCGTAGGTGGCGATCCGTGTCCCGGGGCAGATGGGAGGCGCAACTTCATGCTGCGTGCGTATACCGCTTCTTACTTGTCCCTTGCTCATTTAGAGAGACGTTCTTTCCCTTTTCACGTATCAATCTTGATATCGTAGGTATCGGAGAGCCTCCAAAGGCGAGGCCATGCTCCTCTGGAAAGGGGAAGGTGTTTCTAACTTCCGAGCTGAAGGATGACAATAAAAAGCGGGGCAGATACTCACAGGCTGATGGCGCTCATGACAAGGCGAAGTGGGGCCAGGTCTCTGAGGCAGAGATATCGCCCGAGCCTGCTACACCTGAAGTTTTAAATTCTGGAAAGATGGCTCCTAAGAGTGATTGTGCCTCGACCGGGGCTGATCCTTCCAGGGCTAAGGGGGTTGGATCAACAGATGTTTGCTCGGCTTTCGAGGAAGTTTGCCGACTTCATTGTGCAGTGAGATTCACTGTAGGTCTTTCGAACCCCATACCTTCCCTTTTTATCAAAATTTTTGTTTGCAGGCCTTTGGCAGGCTTAGGTCTGAGCTGATCTATCATGAAACTAGGCTTCAGAAAGCTCTGGATGATTGTAGATCCCTAAGGCTCTTTTACGAGGAGAAGGAAGTTGAGTTGGCATACCAGCAACATGAGGCGTACCGAAGCTCGAATTACGATAGTTTTTTGACGGAGCAGGTAACTTTCCATCTTGGTTAAGTATGCATTCTGCTTGTTAACCTTTTGGGTTAAATCTTTCCTATCCTAGTTGTAAAAAAAGATGGAGGCCCTGGAACTACTCAAAGGTGAAGCCGACCGCATTAGGAACGAGTACGTCGAGCTAAGAACTCAGGCACAGGTTCAAGCTTCAGAGGATAAAGGTGCCTTGGCTAGAGTTCTTGTATTTGAGGTCCAACTCTGCTTAGCTTGATAAAACGCTTCAGCTCACGCGGATATGATCACGAAGCTTGATTCTGAACTTTTAAAGGTTAGGGTTAAGATCGTTGATGCTCGAGCTAAAGCAGCATTGGGCCGAACCAAGACTGATTAGGAGACGATGATTTATTTGAGGGATGCGACCAATGCCCAAGCCGAGTTGAATAGGGTCCTTAATCATCAAGAGAGGACCAAAGAATATGCTGGTTGCAAATTCTGAAGAAGGGTACTTGAGGAGATCGACGCTAGGGGTTTTGTTCTCCCAGAAGAGCTAGCATGAGCGAGGGCGGATGAACGCGGAGCTTGGTTGCTTCTGTCCGACGCTGAGGAGAGAGAAGATAAGGCCGATAGGCTGTAGTCCTTATGTACGGGGTGTAGATTTTGCCATTTCGTATGTGATATCTTCATAGCATGTTTGTAGATGGAGAATGCACCTTATATATATGTAAAAAAGAAAGTTTGAACCTTTATTTTTAATGTACCTCTCTTTGCTTTGCTTCTGACCAGGCGGGCTAGTTTCGGAGTTGATGAGAATCCTTAGATTCATGATATAGCTTCGGGGTTTGTTTAGGCTGGCCTGGGGGCTCTTATGTGCTTGCTCAAGTGTTTTGGGTTTAGTCTCCGAGTTGGGCTCCGACTCGAGCTCATTCGACCCTCAAGCTTTTGTATTTGGGTAGGTTGGTAACAATGGCTATTATGCCTTGCCCTTAGGCATATACAATTAACTATTTTGGGTCCGGTCTTCGAAGTAGGTTATGACTCGAGCTCATTTTGACCCTCAAGTTTTCAGATTTTAAGCTAGCGACAATGGCTCTTATGCTTTTGTGTGCTGCCTGAGGCTCGTTAGGCTGGCTACAATGGCTCTTACGCTTTTCCATTAGGCATATGTAGGCTTTGTTTTCCTTTTGCTAAGGACTTTTGTAATGATTTTTCCTTACTCATCATCGGTTTGTGAAGAACATCGATTTCAAGTCGTTAGTGGAGATATTCGAGCATCTCGTAAGGTTTAGCTCGTAGGCTGAGTAGGTCGAAGCTTTTTGATTTGGAGCTGACATGGTCGAAGCTCTTTTTGCCTATCGGGGGTATCCTATTTAATCGGTTCTTTTTGAAGTAGATTCAAAGTAATGGCCTGTGATTTTGTAGCGACGGTTGGGCGTCCTCGAGTCGCGTTAATTTGGCTGGTGCAGCCGTATGACCATAGTCATTTGTGATTGGCCGTAGCTATTGATCCTGAGTGTAATAGTTTAGGCGTATACATCGAGGGTATACCCTTTCGGGTATCTTAAAAATGCGACACATAGCCTAAACTTCGGGATTGAGTTTATGCCAGTCATAAGGTCTTACAAAATTTTCATGCCTGTTGAGATCTTATAGTTTTGTCATGCCTGTTGAGGTCTTACAGTTTTGCCATGCCTGTTGAGGTCTTACAGTTTTGCCATGCCTGTTGAGGTTTTAGAGTTTTGTTGTTATATTGAATCGATCATGGTAGACCGAGCATGCCCGCTCGGGGTCTTATGGTCTTGATTTTTTAAGTGAACGGTGATTAATGATAGTCTCCGAGTCATCGAGTTTACTCAAGCTCGGGGGCCGTTACTCATGAGCTCGGAATTGCCTTATTGAAGGCTTTTACGACCTTGGAGCTTCTGGCCCTGGGGTTATGCGATTTCGAACTCTGTGATGCCAGTCTCCCACTGTTCGGGACAATTATTTATTTTTGGAGACACTTCGTAATCTCCATGCCGCCTCATTGAGGGCTTATGAGTATGGAGTTCTGACCCTAAGGCCATGTGGGTGCGGAGTTCTGACCCTGAGGCCATGCGGGTGCAAAATTATTGATGCTAGTCTCCAAGTATTTTGGGGCGTGCTCGACGGAGGAATCCTTGTTGTGAAAATACTAAACATGCTTTGGAGTATAAGGTGCTTTGGTGAAAGATATTCTTTGATTGTCTGGAATAAGTACATGTTATTTTGTTATCATGAGCCCCGGCTTATGCGGACACGATTCACTCTAATGTTTGGTCTGGTACATCATTTTCTTAGCTGCAACATGGCATGTCATTCCTCGTTTCCTCCTAGTAGATGACCTCTCAATAGGGTGCCCTCCACTTTTCGGGGTTAATTGCAAAAGAGGCCTTGTAAGCTCGTTGGGCCCTCCTTGGGTAGTGCGTGGCTACTAAGAATCTTGTCAGCGAACCCTTATTTGAGACAACAGCTCGACCAAAGGAAAAAGAGTGCAACAGATGCCATTAAGGCCTTTGAGATCTTTGGGCTGGGTTAGTACTTTCGACCGCCCCGACCGGCTGTCTGCATATGGGTTAGTGAAAAATAATGAAAGGGGAAGATGGTCTTAACTTATCGTGAGGTGCGCAGGCGATGTTCTATGGTCAGGTGTGTCCCTGTGGTTTGGAGCGAGGACTCGATACGGTCCTCCACTATGTTTAATCGGGCTTAGTCGAAGGTGTGGTTTGATTACCCCTTGACTCTTTCGAGAGTGGAGATATTGGTGCTGGTGTTGCGTTCCGTAAAGCGAACTTTTCCCTTACTGCCTGTTGTTCCCCATAGATGGTTATATTTCTGTCCTTTATTGGGGTTTTCATCTTTTGGCGAAGAGGGGAAGGTACCGTTTTCATGCAATGTGTCTGCGGCCGTCTGAATAAGGTGTTGATACCTTATGTCTCCTTTGATGACATGGGATTTGGCACTCCGGTCTGTGCTGGCCATCCTAACTGGGTGAATTGTCTCCCCTTTAATTATTTCGGCCCCCGTGTTGGATTTATCAAGGATTCGAGAGGCGGGCGTGATTTGGCCCAGCAGTCCGAGCTGCTCTATCTCCCTTGATCCGACAATGTCTATCGAGCCACCTGGATTTACGAGCACATGCTTTATATGAAATGAAGGAATGAGAAATAAGGTCACCAGTGCATTGTTTCAAGGTTGGGGTGAGGTTACGGAGACTTCCTCATTGAATGCAAGGGAATCTTTGGGTATGTGTCCCGAGTCCATTTTTCTCAGGTGCTAGATATTCTCGTCCTCCTCTTCACAAGTTCTTGGAGAGCGTTGAGGCCCTTCTAACATCATGGTAATATGTCGTGGCCCATTTGATTCGCTCTTCTTGGCCGTCTTTCTTTCTCGGGATAACTTGAGCTCGACTGCTCAAACATACTTGACAGTGACTTTTATTGGGTAGGTTGGCCATTTCTTTTCGAAGTTGGCAGGACCATTGGTTCTATGGCCACACGTATTATGAAGTTCGCATATTGAGCCGTAATTCTTTTCGGAAGGATCCGACTGAATAAGCCTGGGCCATTCGGTGTCCCTGATTTCGCTGACCATGAACACGATATCTGATACAACGATGTTAAAGTTGTACTCTGATAAGCGAGGTGTTCCTATCGGCCTCGCATCTTGGTCAAACCCGGATCCATAGATGAGCCCCCGAGGATATTGTCCTCGACCTGTTCTCCAACATTGCAAGGTAGGTTATGCTTCGGGGAATTCCTCCTATCTTGGGTGTACGATTTGTATCTTTTTTTTTGGTTTCGGTTACCTTACCGGGGGCCTGCTTAGGTATATTGAGCCTGAAGGGGATCCCTAGTGATCATCCTCAATCATGGTTTTCGATCGGTACTGGTTATGGATGCTCGACTAGGTCATAGCTGGATACTCAATCAAGTTCTATTTCGACTGTTCTGAAGCCATCGAGCTTCGTTCATTCAAGCCTTTAGTGAATGCCTGTACCGCCCAGTCGTTGGAGACCGGGGTTAGTTCCATTCATTCCATTTGGAAACGAGGTACAAATTCTCGCAGTATCTTGAGTACATCGGACTTCCTTACTTCTTCTTTGATGGCTTTAGCGTGTGCCTTTACGAAGGAATCTCCTATCATGGTAAATGAATCTATAGAGTTGGGAGCTAGGTTGTGACACCGCGTCAGGTCCCATTTCGAGAGTGTTTCGCCGAAATTCTTCGGTAAGACGGACTCGATCTTATCATCTTTTACGTCATTATCCCTTACCGCGCATGTATAGGCAGCGGCTTGTTCGTTGGGATCTGAGGTCCCATTGTATTTTGGGAGTTCTAACATTCTAAACTTCTTTGGAATGGGTTTTGGAGCCGCTCCAGTCGGGAACGACCGCTGCACAAACTTCTTCGAATCTATACCCTTCAGTACCGGGGCGCGCTTGGGATTTGATCGACCCTGAAGTTGCAGATTTCGACCTTCTTATCATTGGCCGATATCATTTTCTCGCCTGACTCGATCCTTTTGGTGAGATCCTCGAGCATTTTTACGATGGCAAGATTGACTATTGATCCGTTATTGCTCGATCTCTTCGATACCTATTCGGATGGAGGAGTAGCTCCCGGTCCTACCGTGCTAGGTCTTCGGGTGGCTTTGCAGCTGAGCGATAGCCAACTGTTGTGCCTACAAAATTTCAAAAATAACATGAAGACTATTTTCCTGTTCTTCCCAAGCTAGAGTTTTTTGGTCTTCCTGTTGGTTGCCATGTTGTGTACTCCTGTCGGTGCGTGAGGTTTCATCGACCTGCTGCGCATTCTGCGAATTTGCTTCCGCAGGAATCGGTCTTGGCACGTTATTTGGGTTCTGTGGTGGCGCGCCGACAACTGGAATGGCCACCCCATTTCCCCGTGGTTTTCGAGGTAGTCGTTCACAACTCTGTTCACCAAACTAGACATTTCGACCTGAAATTGAAGATCTTGGACAAGAAAAGTGTGAAAGATAACTTGTGTTGTGTAATGAAACCAGTAAGAAAATAATCACTATTATTTTAGCCCCATGGTAGGAGCCAAACTGTTTACTATAAAAATGGTAACAACAATTAAATTTGTTAATGAGACTCTAAAAATACGTTATCTATTTTTATGCTAGTTGTTAGAGCAGTTGATGCTAGATATATAAAATTAAAGGATGAAATACGAGCTAAAACGGAGTTATGATTAAACCAGGGGAGCTTGCTGTCCGGGCCTCTGACTGGCCGATGAGAGGCCTCGAGGTCGATGCCTAAGCTCGGACTCGAGCTATCGAGGGTAAACGAAAAAGAGATAACAGTTAGAATATAACTAATGGAGGCTCTTTATGTCCAACAATAAAGGATAAATGAAGACTCTTTATGGCCAATAATAAGCGATAAATGAAGAACGATAAAGGAAAGTGGTAGCCTCAAACAAGTTAGAGATAAAAGAGAGAGAGAGAGAGAGATTTATTGATCTTATGTATAAAAGTAGTTGGAGGAACAACAGTCCTTTTACAAATGGTTAGGATCCCCTTTATATAGGAGGGGAATCCTGCCATAGTACACAAAATATATTAATTATAAAGGCATGGAGATGGGACGGCTAGACGCGACACCTTTATACAGGCTCTAGGCAGGTCGGCTTTGTCAGATTTGGCCGCGTGCCTTGGGAATTCCCCATTTTGCTCTAGCCTCGATCTATATCCTCTTTAAGTCGGACCCCAATGAGCCTCGAGGCAGGGATCTTGGTCATAGCCTTGCATCTTTTGGGTCTCGAGGCGTTCTTCTGAAGTGACTCGATAGTAAGAAATCAGACCCTCTGATTTTTCCGCATACAATATTATACTCACCTCCAATAGCTATTGTTTGAAATCATGGTTGCAAAAATTTACAGCTAGATTATCCACCTTCTCCTAAAATTATAATATATAATTTAATAATTATTATTAATATCTTTTTCTGTATATATTCTTTCAGGAAAAAACCCTAACTCTTAATTCTTGCTCTGTGTAGAAAGAAAAAACTAGAAGACGGTGATCTCTACAAAAAGAAAAACAATTGTGTATACGATCGAAATCGGACTCATCCACTACACGACAGATCGGGCTCGGAACATAAGATATTGAATATTGACCACGAGTTCCATCGAACCGGAATACGAGGTCAGAATATTCGTCCTCGAGAACATCGAATCCATGATCCCTGAATCGACCCTGACCCCGAACGAACTCGGGGAAACATTGCCAGTATAACCAACAAAAGATAGAAATAATAGAAGGTTGAAGTATCCAGGACCAGTCGGGTATTACGGCGGAAATCTCGACACGTATCATTGAGGAACTGGCAAATAGGAGATTTTTACCTTTTATAGAATTGTACCTAATGTAGGGCTCACCTAAAGTAGCATTCAAAAGAAATATACTGTTATTTTCTCTTTAAAGTTCTTATTTAATTGTGTCTTGACATTGATCGAAGTGCACTTTGTTCAAGGATAGCCCATCTCCCAAGGCTATAACTGCTCAATTCGTATGGTTTGAATTTACTTTATCATACTTTATTTCAAGTGCAATTTAATTTATCACTTTGTGTCAATTTGATTCACGTATCCTTAAAACCACTTACAAATTCAATTGTTATCCGATTTTGAGGGTAAACAGTTTGGCACCCACCGTGGACTAAGGATAATAGTGATCATTTGATCTTTTCCATAACACACATTACTTTACACTTGTTCTTTGAACTTTCTCTAATTTCAGGTTAAGATTCAAGATGTCAAACTCACAATTTGCGCCCCTACCTATTAACAATGATTTCGATCACCACGATGAAAATAACAACATAGCCCGGTAACGAGGTACCGCCCGTTAATCCCATTGGAATTCCAGTCGCAGACCCGTTGGACACTAACTCACATGTGGCTATCGACACAAACCTACCTACCGGCCCCGAGAATAGTATATGTGGTGGGACCTGATCGACAATGTTGAATACTCAAAATAATGGAGGAGACACGATCAATCCACGGATGATCTTCAAAATGTTATAGGCTCAACAAATGGCGATAGCTCAGTTACATAACTAAAGCCGCGCACCAAGAATAAATAAACCCGATCTGTCCCGAAAAATTGCCCGTAGGAATGAACTTTTTACAAAGAGGTCAAATGGAGATGAGTCGGGGAATAACCCCAAGATCATAAAAAATGCTCGAGGAGCTAAAAAAATAGATAGAACCAGGGGAAAAAAAATCAAGGCAAATGACAATAAGGTAGAAAACTACAATTCCAGGATCGACCAAATACCGGGAGCGTCGCCAGTACTCAAAGGTCTGGATTCCAAGAAGTTGGTGCAAAAACCTTTCCCTTCGAGTGCATCCCCATAGCTGATCCCTAAAAAATTCTGCATGCCCGAGATCTCTAAGTTTAACAAAACTACCGACCCAAACAAGCATGTTACCTCTTACATATGTGCCATCAAAGGGAACGACTTAAAGGATGATGATATCGAGTTTTTCATGTTGAAGAAATTCTGGGAGACCCTATCAAAGGGAGCTATGATATAGTATCACAAATTATCTCCTAATTCTATTGACCTATTTGATATGCTTGCAAACTCTTTCGTAAAAGCACATGTCGGGGCTATCAAGGTTGAGACCAGGAAGTCAGACCTCTTCAAAGTAAGATAGAAGGATAATGATATGATCACAGATTTCATTTCCTGGTTTCAAATGGAATTCCACCGGTTGCTGGTGATTGGCCCATTCAAGCTTTAACCCAGGGACGCAATGTTCGAAGCTCAGTGGCTTCACAACAGTTAAAGCAGAATCTCATAGAATATCCAATTGTTACTTGGGCTAACATACATAACCGGTATTTATCAAAAATCATAGTCGAAGATGACCAACTCGGGGCCCCTTCAAGGATCATTTATCCCATCAGACTCATTGACGGACTCAAGAAAGATACCGACCGTGATTCAAGGTTAAATAGGGATCAATATCAACCTTAAAATGGAGATCAAAGAAGCAGCAGATCCAGGCAGAATTCTATGTGAAGTGATCGAGGTCAGAACAACTAGAGAATCATGAGCAAGAACAATTTTTACAAGCCTATCAGATCTAAGGTAGCACCGAGGTTAACAGAATCTAACTTTAACGTTGATGTTGCCACCATCGTATCAGCTATCAGACACATCAAAGACACCAAATGGCCTGACCCCTACACCCTAATCCTGCTCAATAGGATCCTAACTAGATGTGCAAATATCATGGCACCCACAGATAAACAATAGAGGATTGTCGACAATTGAAAGAGGAATTAGCTAGATTATTCAAAACCAGGCATCTTCGAGAAATCCTGCGACCGAGCAAAGAATCATTTTAGAAATAGGGATTCTAATAAACAGATCGAGCAAGAAGACTTAACATGTTATTAGCATGATCATCAGTGGGGTCGATGTTCCCCAAGGGTCGATGTTAAAATGCACCAAAGTCTTCATCATGAGGGAAATCAGACTCAAGATTACATACTAGAAGGACTTTTGTCTTTCTACAATGAGGATGCAGAAGGGATCATACAGCCCCACAATGATGCACTGGTTATATATGTACTCATAAATAAATGTCGAGTTAAGTATGTGTTAATTTATCTAGGTAGCTCGTCCAACATCATCCGATCAAGGGTCGTCGAACAACTCAGCTTACAAGATCAGATCGTGCCTGCAGTTCGTGTTCTAAACAGATTTGTCATGGTATGTGAAACCACTAAAGGAGAGATAACATTACCAGTGAATGCCAATGGGACTATCCAGGAAACCAATTTTTGTTCGATTGAAGGAGACATGAGGTACAACTCCTTGTTCGTGATGCCAGGGATCCAGAACATGAGGTCCGTCCCCTCGACTCTTCACCATGTGTTAAAATTCCCAACGCTAAGAGGGATTAAAACAATCTACGAGGAGCAACCAGCTGCAAAGGACATATTTTCCTTTGAAGAAGTGATTTCAATATCAACACTAGCAACATCAAAGGAACCAAGTTTGGATACAAAGCAAAAGGCTAAATGGCAATTATCGAGAGCGGCCATGACCCAATTGGATAAATAGGGTACTGATAAAGACGATGATTATGGGGTTCCTAGATATTTTACAGTCCGTGATGATTCTAACCCACTAAATCAATTGTCAAGGAGCTGGAACATGTCACATTGATTGAACATCTACCCGATTAGATAAGCTCAGGAAAAAACTCAATCAATTTCTTATAGCTAATATAGATTTTTTCACATGGTCCTATCTGTCGTGCCCCCTTTTTTCCCTTTCTTGCGGGAAAGTCTGGGTTTCGATATTCATTGGGAATAACTTATTTTCTTTTCGAAATTTGGGTATTTGAAGAGTCTCCACCTAACGTATTATGATGCGTTAGGGCACCTAGAGTATTCAACTCTTGTGACTAGTTTGCATTACTATAGATTAGGGTAAAGGCTCAAAATAACCTTGAGGGAAAGGTGTTAGGCACGTCCATAATGGTGGGTCCCAGCCGAACATGAACTATATGAATTAGTCAATTATCAAACAAGCAAGTATTTGCAGATAAAGTAGTTTTCCCCATGCGTATATGATCAAGGAAGTTCAGATAATGAAGTTAAAGAGATTTGGACAGCTTATGTATATGTAAAGGAGGTTCAGAGAATTTAAACGCATATGGGAATTGGGGAAAGGGGAGTCCTAGGTTGGTTAGCCTACGTGATCATACCCATGAAATTTCCGGTAATCACTCCTCAATGAGGGGCTACACGTGATATTAGCATGCAGTTCATTACATCCTTACTACCCAATTCCCTCTCCTTGGTCATGACCTACAACGTTCTTAGCAAATTTAAGATGTATCCTATGCATGCACTACCCGTCCATTCCTTGTAGCCCTAGAGGTAATTAAGACCCCTAATTTAGGTAGTTCTAAACTATCCTAAGGTACTCAAAAGAGAAAAATCTAGGCGACAACCAAAACAATTACGACTGGACATAAGATAGAACAATTAAAGGCTCAAGTTTTACCTCCACAACCAGAGCAAGCAAGTGCACGTCTTAAACATAGTTTCAGATATTTAAGAGAAGCCCTAGAATAGGATATCTAGGTGAGCAGAGAATATGTAGTATTGAGTTAAGACCAGAGTGTTAAAGACCTATTCAGTTTGCCTACTGAATTTTTAGAACTAGTTTAATATGGGCAGTCACAATAAGCAAAGCAGTTTCACGATTTTTATTAGACCTTGATTACCTATAGGCTTGCCTAGGTGTAATAACTTAGATACAGGCTATATAAACGCAATTAGAATTCTGTGAACCATTTTAAAACAGTTTAAGTTTGTTAAGACCTATAGACATGCTGGTCTAGGCACTGAATAATTTATTTTAGACTTATAGATACCGGTAGCTAAATGCAAAAACCGGTCTTAGAATCCTATAAGCATGGCATCTAAATGTAGTGATTAAAACATGCTGATGATTGATTTGAATATTGTTAATATGTAGAATTTGATATTTTTTAAGGCAAGACTGGTTAATTTTAAAACCCCTATAAGCATGATATCTAAGTGAACATCGCAACAAACTTACAGACATGTTATTAGAATGCAGGATCGATTTATGAATCCTATTGGCATAATGTCTAAGTGAACAAATATTGTAAGAGCTTATAGGCATGGTATCTAGAATTAATGCAAATAATCTAAGAGCATGATGATTTCTAATTGTAGAAATTTATTTTGAACTCTATGGACATGATTTCTATAGCGTACACAAGTGACAAATCATTGCAATGTCCTATAGGCATGGTTTCTAGGAATGTAAACATTATTTTAAAATCCTATAGGCAGGATATCTATCCATTCCCCAACAAATATGCATAATAATCCTTCCCAGTTTACTAGTTTTCCCAATATCTATTTTTAAAGATTATTATTACAGACCATAAATGAATTTACATAATCAATAAAACTATACTACAGGGAGCCTGAAATAGGCCCAAAGTGAATCCTAGAAATAACAGGCCTTCAAACAGTCCCAGATGTCATAGCCTCATGATGTCCAATAAGGGTATCCTGGTGTATCAAAGTTCCCAAAGGCCTCAGGGACCCCGGGAAATGCTCACAACAAGATCCTTTTGAATAGAAGAGTAGTTATGTGTAGTGTAGAAGGGCTAGCCCTAGTGTGCCAGAGTTTGGAAGAATCTCATGGATCCCTAGGCAGTACACACCCTGGAGGGGCAGAACTTAAGTAACCTAGGAGTAGAAGTGAGAGTGCTCGACATAGTTGAAATGACTTTTGGGAAAATAGTGTAGAGATAAGATCCTTAGGAGTGAAATTTTGGAGTAGCAGTAGTTTAGGAAAACATGCTAGGAATAAAAAATATGTTAAAAACCTTTTGAGGGAAAGAAAGGTTCTACAACCTAGTCACAAAAACATCCTATTGCCCAACTTCAGTCTATTAATTAGTTTGGGTAAACAAATAATTGCTCAAAAGGGAGCATGGATTTGAAACACAAGATGTTTAAAGCAGGAGCATATAAGATGAAGGGGAAGGCAGTCATGCTAATTAATAGGGACATAGAGCAGGCATGAATTAATAAGACATACTGATTACTCAGATCTTACAATCATACTTAGTGATTGGGTAAACATGCTACTTAAGACAAGAGACAAGAAGGCCTAGGATTTACACACTGCAATAAACATTGGCTAAGCATAAGGATACATAGATCTGGATACAGAAGTAGTCATGCTAAGTAATATAGAAAGAGCCATAGAAATTCAATCACACAAAATAGCATACTAGTTGAGGTTACATGACAGGGAAGACAAAAGTAAACAAGTTATTTTAAGGCCATGTTGGATACTCAAACAGAATAGACACGCTGATTAAAACAAGAGAAAGTGAAACTTAAGCATACTGGTCAAAGACACAAACATGAAAGGACATGGAATTATGTACATAAGCAATTAAACTAGTGCAAGAATAAACATGAATTTAATAGCTATGGAACAACAAGGAGCACATAGATTTGAATTTCAGAATGATATTGAGATATAAGCATACCGGTTAAGGAAGCAGATGCAGAAAATAGAGCAGTAAGGATGCAACAGCCTAGTCTTGGCTTTCAGCCGGCTAGACAAGAAATAAGCACAAGTAGCAGAAGAGAGATGAGAGGAAGTTTGTGTGTGTGTGTTTGTTTTTTTGAAATACTGTTCGTGTTTAAGAATCAGAATGAGAGTATATATATAGCTCTTAGGGAGATGAAACAAATAAGGTAAAAATGATTTAGAGTTCATAAATAAAGTAGGTAAATATAATCAATCAGTTAATTAGGGCTAATCCCCATTAATTTGCACAAACAGATCCGGGAAGGTCACATTAGTACAAAGAGAATCCATTACCAGCCATGATTGGGTCTTAAATATGGTAACAAATCATAAATTGACCATAAATTAACCAATCGGTCGGAATAAGGCAAGTAACACTAATTACAAGACACAAATAAGGAAAGTAAGTAAAAATCCCAAAGAATAGTGATTTTAAAGGAAAAAAATTGGTTCAAATCCCTAATAGAAACCAATTAAGTAAAAATCCCAAAGAATACTAGTTTTAACAGGAAAACTAGTTCAAATCCTTAATAGAAATCAATCAGTACATTGGGTTGACAGAAATAAATAAATAACAAAGAAAAATTGAAGAAAATCAGTGCAACAAATAAAACATCTAGGTTTTAAGTATATACACGAGAGTCAATCAAGATGGTAAAGAAACGATTAGTTTAAACACCGAAAAGTTAGAAAAACCCTTTTGAAAAACACTTAGGGTGAACCCTAATTGTAGAAGAAAGCAAATAAAATCAAAATAGTTAACTAAAATAGGAGATCTTCAAGGGAAAATAACAGATAATACTCGAACCCTTTCAGATCTACAAAGATCTGAACGGATTCGCGTAGTTGTAAAATTAGGGTTTTCAAAAATAGATAAGATGAAAGAAACTTGATTAAAAGCTATAGATTTGAACTAAAAATGGAAGGAAATCAGTACTCACAAATAAGGATGGCCCTAGACAGGCCTGTAAACAAGCTTCGTACAAAGAAACAGGTAGAATGTCCTTGAGATTCTTTTAAGGATCCATGTAATCAACAACCAGGGTATAGAAGGCCGATAGTGGTCGAAGAATACTCAGAATCTCCATAGATAAGAAATTCTCGCCTGTGATGGTGATTAGGGTTAGGGTGAATTAAGAGAGAATTGAAGAGACAAGGAAGTCGAAGGCGGCGGAGTGTAAAGAATGAATTAGGTTATGGGTCGTTTGGAACTAAAAATGGAAAGGGTTGATATGGATCATTGATCTTGGAGATCAACGGTCCCGATTGGTTCTGTGTTGGGGTAGATTGGATTTAATTGGGCTATGTTTTAATTGATTTGTGCTTTGGGGGGGTCCGAATTTGAATATAATTAAGGGGCTATTTGTTAAATACCTAATTAATTAATAAAATAATTTATAAAAATAGCTAATTAAATGATAGAAATAATTTTTATGCATGAATATGATTTAAAATAGCTACTTAACATTATAAAAATATAAAAGTCATTTTCTATATATATAATATAATTATGCATATATAGAGGCTATTTTTACAACATATGCAATTATAGCCTAAATAATACAAAATGCAATTATAAAAAGTATAATTAAAATATTTAAACACTCATATAAACATAAAGGATGAAGGTAGATGATTAAATCATCATAAAATAATATGAGGGATAGTTTTGAGCATTTATGTAATTAAAAATACAGAAATAAATGGATTTTAAGGCCTTAAAAAATTATAGAAAAAATTGTAAAACACTTGTGCATGTTTGTAAATGCATGTAAAATATTTTGAAAGTGTGTATGTACATTTTAAAAATATATGAGGGAAAAATTGGGCATCAACAACTGTCCCTCTTTACACGGGAAGGATGAAAGAGGTGTCGAGTAAAGAAATGATGATCGATTTTGACTTAATGGGTGTTTTGAAATATAGGCCGAAACCTGGTCTATGAGTTACCTGCATATCTTTGATTTTACAAAAATCAGGCCATGTGTAGTTCTGGATCAATCGACGGAATATACTAATGAAGTCATTACAAGAACGAACACGAGATTTTGGGATGGGTGGTTATGATGAAGGGTAAAGTTTGAGATAGTTGAAGGAAGTGGAGCGATGTCGCTCCTGCTTGGATAGCGGTTTCTTATCGATTAATTTCAAATAAAGAGACACTACAAACATGCAAAAATTTAAACATGATGCAGATTCCCTTTGGACCATGAAAGTTGTCTTCGGACGGTTAAGGACGACATCCTCAGACCATGATGTCTTGGGCCATGAATTGTTCAGCTAGGAATTCGCAGGCCATGAAATGATATTCTCGGACCATGAAGATGGTGCCTCCGAACAATGATGCCCTTGAATAATGATATGTAAATATGAGAGATCCTCAGGCCATGGGATGGTGTCTTCCAGCTATGAGGATGATAACTTTAGACTATGATTCCTTTGGACAGATTGGCAATATTTCAACTCATGAGATGCAATAATGTGATGTTAATAAAACAAGGCTAAATCTTGTAAAATTAAGGGCAAAGCTTAGCTCGGTAGAAAAGCAACTAGATAGTACCGGATTCGAGTAATATTTTTGCAAGGAGGGACAAGGCTTGGTCCCATGCAAATATGGAGGCAAGGATTAGCCGCATGCAAATGTGGAGGCAAGGATTAGCCTCATGCAAGTATAGAGGCAGGGATAAGCCTCATGCAAATATGGAGGCAGGGAATAGTCTCATGCAGATGTGGAGGAAGGGATTAGCCTCATACAGATATGGAGGCAGGGATTAGCCTCAGGCAGATATGGAGGCAGGGATTAGCCTCATGCAGATATGGAGGAAGGGATTAGCCTCATGCAGATATGGACGCAGGGATTAGCCTCATGCAAGTATGGAGGCAGGGATTAGCCTCATGCAGATATGGAGGCAGAGATTAGCCTCATGCTAGTATGGAGACATCGATTAGCCTCATGCGCATGTGGAGGCATGGATTATCCTCATGCAGATATGGAGGCAGGGATTAGCCTCATGCAAGTATGGAGGCAGGGATTAACCTCATGCAAATATGGAGGCAGGGATTAGCCTCATGCAGATTGTGAGCACGTGATTTTTGCCCTATGTGAAATACTCCTACAAATTAAAGAAATGGATTTTTTCCAATTGTTTGCAAATAGGATTTTTGTAGGATTTTTTGTTAATTGTTTGCATTTCGGTGCATGTTTAATTTTATTAAAATCATGAAAAAATACAAAAAAAAATATATACCATGCATTGCATTGATATTTTTTTTCTTCATATTTTAAGATTAATTAGTGAATTAGTTGTTTTATTAAGATAAAAATCACAAAAATTGGTCACTTTTTCATTTTTAGATTAGTTATTTTTTTCTTTTAATTTAGAATAAATTAATTTTTATAAATTTTATAATTTGATGATTAGCTTAATTTTACAGTTTAAATTAATTTAAAATTTTAATTTAGGATTTTAATTAATGAAAGAAAAAGAAAACAAAAGAATTTTTTTTGAAGAAGGCTGATTTAGATTTGAAATTGGGCCAAATTAATGGTGGCCCAAAAAACCTTTTCCTAACCCAAATCTGCCAAGCCCAAACCCCTTACTCGATCAAGCCCCCCACTTAACCAAACGACCCCATTTCTGCTCCATTAAATCCAGCCGTTAATCTCGTATGATCTAACAGCTGGGAACTGGCGTTAGTTTCATATACATATGTCTAAACCCCCCCTCCCCAATCCCATTCGAACCCCCTTCATTCAGTCTCACCCAAACCTTAGAGAAAACCTAGCCACCCTTATTTCCTTTCCTCTTCACCACCAGTCGCCGCCAACCGGAAATCGCCTCATGACGGCAGTCGGTCTCCAAACCAACCCAAAATTATACCCTGTGATCTCATTTACCTCCCCTTTCCAAATTCCCAAACCATTTCCCTCAAACCCACACCCAATTGTTCGAATTTTAGATCTAAAATCGGAGCAAAACATCCTAATTTCTCCAAACTTCCCCAAATCTTTACGGGACAACCCCGTCCTCTCCTCTTCCTATATCCCTAAACACTTTCACCCAAATCCCACCCGAATCCCACTAATTTTGGATCTGGTGGCATGCAAACCCCAAATTGTAGTTTCCAAGAAGATTTAAGCCGGAAATGGGTGTTACTCATTTGTTCTCGACGAGAACAGTCGATTAACATCTATTGTGACTTAAATTAGAGATGGCCAGAGTTCTGTCTGAGTCACCTGCTTTCCATTTCAGTATAGGTATATATTCCTTTTTTCTATTTCATCATCCTTCTCTTTTTCTTTATCTTCTTCTCTTTTTTTTCTAGTTTTCGTTTCTTCAACCAAAATAAAAGAGATTCGGGAGGCCATAATATATAGGTCACTAGTGTTTGTTTGGTTCAATTCGTGTTTAGTTAGTTTAGCTCATAATGTATGCTCAGTTCGTTATTAGTTTTAGTTATCTTTGTTTGTCTTGTTTCGTTTGACTGAAATAGTGATCCGTGAATTAATTTAACTCTAAAAAAAAGTGTAGTTCATTAGTGTAGTTTTAGGCATCTTTTCTTGTTTTAATTTGTTAATATATTTTAATTTCTTAATTAGTTTAATTTTTAAATATGTTGCCTTAATGCCTGCCTAAGTAGCCTAGTTTTAGTTTATCTGTTATTATCAGAATGTCAGTCTGAAGAGCAATGATAGTTTATTATGAATTTGGAGGTTTATGTTTATTATTTTCAAGATTTTAGATGTTTAATTTTTGGCTCTATGGTTTTTGCTTTTGATCTGTCTGTTGATACTTGTTAGATTATTTATATTTACCATAGTTGTCAATCCTTAAGGATTTGTAGGGGCTAATTGTAAGTAAAAAAACTTGAGGGGCTAATTGTAAGTAAAGAAAGTTGAAAACCTCAGGATTTCTTATGTTTAATGTCCTATTTGTTTCTTTATTCGGTTTATAGCTTCTTTCCATCTGTTTAAATTTTCTTGCAACTGATGCTGTATTTCATTCAATCACAATATTTAGGTTGAAAGTTAGAATTGGTTTAGTTTTTCATGTGTGGTTGAATAATTTTGCTATGCTTGAGAGCTATAATATTTGGAGACCGTGTTAGAACTTATGATTTTATGTTGTTTATATGTATTGGTATGGAAAAATGCCCTTAGTTAAGTCATGTTAAGTTTTAATGTTATTTAGGGCTGGGTTAATACATGATGAGTTCATACTGTCACTATTAATAGTAAGTCATTGAAGGTTAAGTTTATAATCTGGGTATCCATGTACGTCTAATGTTCAAAATTGTTGTATTATTTTGTCATAGGTGAGCTAGAGGGATTAAGCCTAAAATGGCCTTTATATTGAAGGCCCTCTTTCGTTAAAGGCTATTGGGCCTAACTTTGGCCCATATCAGGCGGTCCGCCTGGAACTAGATTCAAAATGTGTTTCATTGTTCCTTTTCGCTTTTTGGGCTCGATATTGAGCCCCGTTAGATTCAACAGCTCCAATTTGTTAAGTTTCTATCTGTTGTACAATAGAAATGGAGTTTTATAATAACTGGAAGTTCGAATATGAAAGGGTTGGTCCTGGTACTTGGACATTCAAAACAACTGTGGCCTCTTGCCCTATCATTGTCTCTGGGCTTGATGTCGATCCTAATTATCTTGATGTACTATTGAAAGATCTTCAAACAATTTTGGGCTTATTGTACGCCCATAAATCTTCTTAAATAATTAAATGCCTAGTATACTATCCAATGCTTACGCGCAATTAGCAATTTTAGATTACGCTTTAATTTAGATTAAAATTGAACATCCATAAATTCACTTTAGTTGATCGCATTTCTTGTAAATAAATTGAGGTGTGACATCCAATGACCTTATCTATAGCCCTCATATTAATTATCTTAACTAATGTAGAAAAATTCCTTGAATTATCGTAGTTTGCTTTAGGCCAACTTAATCTATCATCGTGGTTGGGTACACGTTCGTGTGATATAATTGCGATTTTCAAAACTAGATCGGAGCATGCATTCGCGCAACTTCATCTAAACTTTCTTAATCATAGCAAAGCGTTATTGATTGTGGACACGTTCGCGTGATATGATTTTTGATGCGCCAAACAAATAGATACATGTGCGCGTGACCTATTTTTAGATAATTTCTTAATTAAAAAGGGCAAATGCACATAGGTTCTGAAAATAAGTAAATAGACAATTCAATTAAGCCAAGTATGATCAAAGCGACCGTGCTAAAACCATGGAACCCGGGAATGCCTAACACCTTCTCCCGAGTTAATCGGATTTCTAATTGCAGACGATAAATAAGTGTCAATTTCCTCGATTCAGAATTTTAAACCGGTGACTTGAAACACCATAAATTATTTCAAGTGGCGACTCTGAATTTAATAAATAAATCTCGTTTTGAATGTCACTAAATTCCATTATACCCTTTCAAGGTAGAAAAAGGATGTGTGATAGCTCTGGAGACTTTACTAGGGATAAGAACCCAGAATCTCTGGTCCAGGGTTCAAGAACTCGAGCTTTTTAATATGACTTTATTTATTATTAATATTATTGTATTTTATGAACCTTTTGTGCTAATTATTGTTTATTTACTATTTTGATATTGTTTGAATTTCATTAAAATGCCTTCAAATAGAACGAGGCTGGGCCAGCAACAACGCCAGATAGACTTTTGTGCTCTTGGTATGTTTCCCCCTCTTCAGCTCGAGTTGTCCGCTCGGGTAAGCCAGGTCAAGAACACAACCCTATGTTTAAAATTAGAATAACATAACCTCATGATGTATCCTTAGCAGGAACATTTGTTTGCATCACATGCATTTGACTTTTGGGACTCAACATAGGGGTTGGATCCGTCTAGGACAGGTGTACCCAAAATAACAGACCATCCTGATGCATCTTACGTGCTATGTGAACATTTATTTATTTCAGCTTGCATGTTGACCGGCTAGGAAAATTAAATCAAGACAAAAACCAAGAGTGATGTGGGAAAGAAATAAAGCCCGATTCTAAAAACCTCTGGTTTTTGAAAATATCCTGAAACTCTGCCGAAATTTTTCAAAAAAAAAATAAGAAAAAGAAGTCAAGGAAAAAGGTCATTTCAAAATGAGTCAATAACATGTTTTTTCCAATTATGTCAAAACTGACTGAACTACGCAGGTTTGATTCTCACCGGATGCGGGATACGTACGCAACCTACATAAGTTTCGGCCTTATTTTTCAAAAAACAAAAATTAGTAATAGTCAAAGGGCTGTTTTTGTACCCAGCTTCAGTTATGTCTTAAGTTGTTCTTGCCGGGATAACCTTAAAATATGTTTCAGTTGTCAAAGTGCTGTTTTTGTAAAGAATGGATAAGTCTGTCGGTAAGGTGTCATTTTTCCATAAAGCACCTTTCCTCTGGCTCAAAGTTTATTTGGAATTGTGAAGGGGCCACGTTTGCAAAAATGACCACTTTTGCTAAAAGTAGCATAGAGGGGAGGTTCATTTTTCGTTGATTTTACTTTTACAAAATTGAGAAAACCTATTTTTCAAAAGAGTCCATTGGAGTCAATCCTAACCTTAACCCTCCACAAGTACAAATGAACATTGTCCAGAACCCATCACAACTGGTCATAGAACAGGCTCAACTGCAGTTGTGTATGTGGTAGAATGATCTAGATGAAGATGGTCAGGATTGGGTAAAAGAGCAGTTGGGTGCCCTTACAGACATTATGGAAATCAGACCATGAGAGGATCTAATCAAGGCTTTGGTAACTATTTGGGACCCGTCCACAATGTTTTTCGTTTCTCGAATTTTGAGCTCACCCCTACTACGGAGGAAATAGCTGGGTATATTGATTTTGGATGAGATTTGAGGAAATAACAACTTATATTCCCAAGGGCTCCCTCTGTGCACAAGTTCTTTGACCTCCTGAATATTAGTAAGCCAATAAAGAAGACCCATGTAAAAAGAGCATGTTGTTCTTTCTACTTCTTGTACTTCAGGTTCGGGCACTCAGCTGGGTTCGAAACACATGAAAAGGGTTGAAACAACAAACAAGATAAGGGCATTTGGCAAATTCATCGTTGGTTCGCTTTTATTGTGTCATTTTTGGGAATTATGGTCTTTCTGAATATAGAAGGGACAGTAGATATCCGTATGGACAGAATTGCACAAATCCTCACTGCTAAAAAAGATCATAAACTTGTTATGTTAGTGCTGGCAGACATTTATCGAGCATTAGCATTTACTAAATCAGGGGCTCAATTCTTTAAAGGTTGTAATTTTCTTCTACAAATGTGATTGATCGAGCATCTCTGCCGTCACCCCAAACTCATGAGCTATGGTTCAAGCACAGATAACTTCATCAAGGCTTACGAGGAAAGGGTGAAAGCATACAATGCTCCAGAAGGCTTTGAAGCCTAGGTCTCCCACTTGAAAGCTCTAAAACCAAGTCAGGTCGAGTGGACTATAGGATGGCTCCCGGTGACAGAAGTCTTACATATGACAGCTACAAAAGGTTACATAATATTGATGGGTTTGAGGAGTGTCCAGCCATATGCATCGTAGAGGGTTTTACGACAGTTAGGGAGATATTAGATGGTGCCCAAAGATGAAGATCCAACCACCCAGGTCGTTGACCTACATCCAGAAGCTACGTTGCCCAAAGCTTTAGTTCAATAATATTGGAATCGTTTCCAGCATCTGAAAAATGGCACCCAGGTGCCAGATGTTGTAAAGGGGGAGGTGGATCCAGATTATGCTGTGTGGTTTGAGAGAAGATCTTGTGCAAACAACAAGCCAGAGCCCGAGCCCAAGCCCGAGAGGCCCTCCAAGAGACCTCATGTTCAAACTTTTGATGATAAAGTCCAAGAAAGGTTGACATGGGGAGAAAAGGAAAAAAAATATCAAGCCACCATTCATACCCTGGAAGAAAAATTGAGAAACATCAAATTCAATAATGGTCTCCAGAGCAAGAAGTCGTAGGTGAAAGGCGAAGGTTGGTACAAGAAAATGAAGCACTTCGAGCCTAAATCTATAAGATGAAAATAGTAGCTGAGAACCCCGCCAGAAGTGAAAAAGATGAGAAACTTATAGACAAACTCAGGCAGAGAGTTTATGACTAGGGGTTTGACTTGGAAAAGACTGAAGGTGAATTAGCAAAGGCCCAATCAAATCTAGCTAAGAATGCGGAGGGACGAGCAAGTTTTGTTCGACAGTTGAAAGAAAAGTACGACAAAGGAATCGTGGGTCTGAAGAAAAATATCAATGTCCTTGAGAATGAAATGACCAAGCAGGCAAGAGATTTCAAAGAAGAAAGAAAACATTGCTATGCCCTGATATCGCATCTAGAAAAAGACCTACAATAACTGCAAGAGCAAAATTATAGGGCCACACAGCTTTTGGAAGCTAGATCTCAAAAGATTGGACGGTTGCTACAAGAGAAGGGTATCATCAGGGAGAGGGTTAGAAGGATTGCGGACTATATTATGATGAAGTGCAACGAATGTGAGGACATGACTAGGTCCATGTTCTTCGTTTCAGTTATGATTTTTTTTCCGTCAGATCATGGACGACCTATTTCGCCTCCAAGAAGATATGGCGCATAGGCCCGCAGAGAGACCCACTGATGTCCCGGGGGTCCCTGCAGCAGTAATGGAGACACTTATATATTCTTGAGTTTATTTTTCGAGTTCGTATTGCAGTTTCTTTTAGAGTATGTTAGTCCATTTTGAGCCTTGTTTTAGTTTTTGTAATGCTTAAGTCTGTAGGGTGGAGTCGTTGTAATAGAGAAAAAATCTGAATGTTTTTATTTTATAAAATTTGAAAAACCCAAAAGAAAAGTGTGTCTTTCTTTTATTTCATATTTATCCCCTGAACTACGTAATAATCTAATTCATGTGGTGTCATGATATGTAGGCAATCCCCATAGGATTTGATCATAACCATAAAATGAAAAAAAGGAGAGAAAATAAAAGAAAAGAAAAGAAATTGAGTGGAAATAAATAATTGAAAAATGAGTGAGAAAAAACAAGTGCAAAACAAAAAGGGAAGCGACAAAAAAACAAGTGAAAGGTCAATAGTGACTAAACAAGGGATGGAGTGAAAAGAAAAGAAAAGAAAAGAGAGAAGAGAAAGTGCAAAGTGAAAAGAGTTAGTTAAAAGCCGAGATAAAACATGCAGCCGTTCAAATACATAGTAGAAGCTTTTAATTGTTCAGGTGCATTGCATCCGAAAAGTGCGGTTGCCTATCTGTTAAATCTTAAACACTAACAAGTTTGTTGTTGTCATTGTGAACAGGAAGGTGGTAAGTTTGTTTGGCATTATGGCAACCACCCGTACAACACCAGGTCTAAACACAAGTTAATCATGGCTGGCAAAGAAATGGATGCAAGTATTACTAACCTGCCGAGGGAGGAGGAGGAAGCTGAGCCTGGTTTGAAAGAGGAGTTACATAAGCTGAAGCACCAAATGGCCGAAATGTACCAGGCATGGATGATAGGGCATCCTCCACCATTGTACCCCGCCAACCCTGCTTTTATCCCACCACTGGCTCAATCTCAAGAACCACCCATTGTTAATTCATCCCCACAACATACATCAAGCTTCACCCCTTACCACCACTATCATGGCACCACTTCCCAAACCATCAAAGCTCCACCAGCTAAAACAACCACATACTCCCCTCCGCCAGCTAACCCGGTTTTCATAGCATCTCCACCGACTGCACTCCATTGATCTTCCAGTGAGTCGATATTCCAGGCCCAAGATAAACAGTACTATCACCCAAAGCCTACCTTTAAAGTCCTAGATCACTACTCTTACACTCCTCATTTTGAACTCCTTGCAGAGACTAAAAAGCCACCAAATACAGAGCAAGAGGAAATATTTAGTAAGGTAAAGATCTTGGAGCAGTCAGTGAGAAATATATAAGGGTTAGGGGGGGCAAGTGAGTGTGGCATATAAGGATCTATGCTTGTTTCCTGATGTCCATCTACCCGTTGGGTTCGAAATGCCCAAGTTTGATTTGTATGAGGGGCACAGAGACCCCGTGGCCCACTTGAGGGGATTTTGCAGCAAAATGAGGGGAGCCAATGAGAAAGATGAACTATTAATGGCATATTTCAGCCAAAGCCTGAGCGGTGCAGCATTGGAGTGGTACACCCACCAGGAGAACAGCAGATGGTACACTTGGAATGATTTGGCCCAGGCGTTTGCTCGGCATTTCCAGTACAATGTAGAGATTGTCCCAGACCGTTTGTCTTTGACTAAGATAGAGATAAAACCTAGTGAGAGTTTCAGGGAATATGCATTTTTTTGGAGAGAACAGGGATCACGAGTTAACCCTCTAATGGAGGAAGATAAAATGGTGGAATACTTTCTTCAGGACTTGGAGCCTACTTACTTTGGTCATCTGATCTCGGCCATAGGTAAGTATTTCAATGAAGTGGTTAAGATGGGAGGAATAGTAGAGGAAGGACTCAATTTGAGCAACATCATGAGTTACTCTGCCATCAAAGCAACCACACAAGCAATCCAGAATGGCACCGACGGTGTGCTAGGGAAAAAGAAGAAAAAAGATGTTGCTATGGTCATCTCAGGATCATGATATAGCTCAACGGGTCTGTATTACCAATATACCCAGCCTCGACCCTAGCCTCAAACCTACAACCAAACTCCATATAATCCACCCCAACCCTACTTCCCACAACCAGAGCCTCAGTATTTAGTCAGGCCACCCCAATATCATGTCCACTACGCATATTCATATGCTCACCCCCCTCCCTACCCGCAATGGCATGCACCAACTCCATAAAATCCTTACCACCCTCCATGAGTATACCGAAATCCTACTGGGCCAAGCTTTCTTCTTAGGCCAGAGTATAGAGATAAAAGGCTAAAGTGGAAGAAAACTTTCACTCCGCTTGGGGAGTCTTATACCAACTTTTTCCAGAGATTGAGGAAGTTGGATGTTCTGAGGCTAATTGAGTCAAAATTACCAGCCCCCCCCCCCCCCCCCC
>MU722627.1:8118-32103 GCA_026770625.1 Nicotiana glauca
GGACACCATAAATCTCCCAAGTGGCGACTCTGAATCTCTTAATAAACGAATCCCGTTTCGATTGTCCTTTAATTGAAAAAACTCCCTTCACGCCCTTCGCGGGGTGCGGTAGCGCCAAAAGGAGGTGTGACAGACATTGTTTGGGAAGAACGGTAGCATGAACTCGTCTTTAAACTGATCCCATGTGCTAATAGTACATAGACCTTTATCCACGTCGGCCATCTTCCTTCTCCAGCATAGCATGGCATTCTCTGAGAGGTACAACACGGTGGTGTTGATCTTGGCCTCGTCGTCCCTCACTTTTCTATGCCTAAATTAGTTCTCCAAGTGCCAAATGAAGTTTTCCACTTCTTTTGTATCACGAACACCTTTGAACACTGGGGGTTTAGGAGCCTCAATCTTGTCCTCCCTTGTTACTACAACAATGTTAGCTTCCTCGGTCACGCCAGCATTGATATGCTCCTCGAGTGACTCTATCTTTGCCTTCATAGCATTGATAATACTAAAAGCCTCCATGAGTCTGCACTCTAAAGCAGTGATGGTTTGCCTTAGTTCCATCTCAGTCTGTGTATGTCCCTCCAAGTCAATTCGGATACTCTCAATCTCTTCAAGAGTGTGCTCCTCAAGAATGCTAAGGGTGTTTTCCACCTTCCCCAAGCATTGGTCAAATATCACCATGGCGTCATTCCCCACATTCATCTTTATCACCCACTCTCTACCGAGTGAGACGTCTCGGGTAGAACCTCCACTTCATCCTCGCTCACTTCAGTGGCAGATGGTTCTTAGGACATAATCCCCTCGTTTGGAAAATTCTCGAGTGGCACTTCTTGGCTCTTGTTGGTGGCATTTCTCGTTTTTGTGGCCTTTCCTGTTAGCAGCATCTTGGATGACGTTGGCTTGGGTGTTGCGTTAATTTCTTCGTCGTTCGCCATTCCCTTAGTTGAAACATTCACTTTGTTACCACATTGTCACGTCCATATTAATTAACTACGCGTGTGGCACTTGATAACTCGCTCACGATCTTGCACAACTTGCTCACGTTTTTGCTATGCCAAGTCAGCCTTACTATTACTAAGGGAATGCTAGAAAAAATACAAGAGAATTGCTAAAGGAAGCTTTGTATTATAGAGAACTTGAATTGTTTTCTTGATGAATTACAAATGAATGGTCCCGTTTTATATACTAGTCTCCTAGGGGCTAGTGTGTAAATATTAATTATTACATAAGTCCTTAATATTTATAAGATAAGGGCTTTCTCTATAATTCTCTACAAGCCAAGAATATTCCAAGGAGTTTCCTAGCAAATCCATAAAGATCTAGGTTCTTCCTAAGGAAATGTCTATACTTCTCTAGAATCTTCTCACAAATGCTAGCCATCTTCTTATGCAAGCTTCCACATGGCATTAATATATGTCAAATGGTGCCTATGTGGCATGATGATGTGGCGGGTCATCACAATATGAACGCAAAACCACAAATTAAACAAACATTGGGGTGCAATTTTCTTAAACAAAAATTGAATCAATTATCAGCAAACTAGAAATAATATGCAACTTCACCCTTCTATTGATTGTCACAAACATTCTATAAAAATTAACGATGAAAGAGGAAGTTTTATTCTATTCTTTCTTCTTTTTCCTCTTTATTACTGACTCGGGTCATCTTTTCTTCTTCTCCTTCTCCAAGAACCTTCAGGTCTTCCCATCAACTCCCATTGCCATTATAGCTGGCAGTCTACCACCTTACAAATCAACTAAACAACTCATCTTTTATTTTATTTTTGTTTCAGTTGTAAATGTGTTATCCTCTAGTTTCCTCCTCGTGTTTCTATGATCTCTTTCCCTTCTGTTGTTGTTGCTGCTACTTCTCTTTTTTCTCTTCCTCGTCTGGCTTTATTACCCCATCATGTCATCCCACCCGGCACGAGGTCACACTTCCAACCACCATCGCATCCCAAAAATACCATTTCGGACCATACTAGTAGTTTGTTCATTACGTCTCGCTCCTCCTATTCTGTCCTTGTCTTTCTTTTTGTCCCCGTCTTAGTTTGCCAAATTTCTTACCCAAATATACATTTGATGGGTGCCAATTGGGCTAGAATGAATAAGAAAAAATAATAAAAGAAAATGAAATCACAATGACTGTTTAATTATTATTTTACCTTAGATAAAATGATGACGACACCACAAAATAGTATCACAAAGCTAAAATTTTAAGGATGTTTTTTGCACTTAATTCAACTCTTCTGCTAAATTTTGTATCTCCTTACATGTTGAAAGTTACTTTGGCACATAAAATAAATTAGCTATGTCCCTCCAATACAACTAACTGACTAATTCGGTTTAATGCATCAAATATAACACTGCCAAAATCACATTTCATCAAACACTTTCTCTTTTACCATCACTACATACCGCAACAAGATTTTTTTTGCTCCCCTGTACCATTTCTATTGTCAACATTACCACCTCAGCTCATACTTCTGTTCCAACTTGAAGCTGGGTTATGAAGTGGCATCTCCCTAGATTTTCATGTTTAAATTTTTCACCTTTCAAATCTCTAAAGCATTTAAGTTGTATACACTGGCAATGTAAAGAATTTCAGCAATTTAACTTGTTACAATATGTTATTATTCCTTTTTCTTATCAGAAAATTTACCATGTTATTGTAAGTCAATTTAACTAGTAATATAAACTTGTGCGTGAAAAGTTACGGATGGTATTTAATACAATCCAGTGTAATAGAATAGAATATTTTGAACTAGACATAAGGAAAAATGCTCTTAGGCTCTTTCCTTGAGACACTTCTCCTTCGTGCTTCCTAGGATTGCATCACCGCCCACCGAGAGCCAATATTCCTGTAACCAAAACCTAGTAAAGATCTCCGGCGTACGACCCCTTACGCACGGCCCAGCTCCGGTGAGATCTCAGCCACGCGTCGGCACCTATGGCTTTTTTCAGCTAGATCTCACTTTTCTTCTTCAGACAACCTCTTCGCAAGGCTTTTCCGATCCTACCCATCCCAGTTTCAACAAAATCCGAAGACTTTTTCTTTTTTCAGCGACGCGTGTGGCTTTTTCTAGCCAGATCTCACTTTTTCTTCTTCAGACAGCCTCATCGCGAGGCTGTTCTGAGCCTATCCTTCTAAGAATCTCTAAAATCCAACAACTTTCACTATTTTCCAGTGATGGGTGAGGCTTTTTCCTACCGCGTCTCACTTCTACTTCTTCAGTCAACCTCTTCGCGAGTCTTTTGGGACAGCTTGATAGCATCACTGATAAGGATAGAGTTTTGGAAGCTCCAAGAAGGCCATTTACAAAATCTCCAACTAAAGAATTGCAGACTAAGGTTGTTAGACTTCAATGAAAAATAAAGAAACTTCTAACTATAAAGGAAGTGTTGAAGCCCAAAGGAGAAGAATTGTCGAAGTTTTACAATTATTTGGTGGCTCAAATTGAAGTCCCAGTG
Organism: Nicotiana glauca; assembly: GCA_026770625.1. Classification (NCBI taxonomy): domain Eukaryota; kingdom Viridiplantae; phylum Streptophyta; class Magnoliopsida; order Solanales; family Solanaceae; genus Nicotiana; species Nicotiana glauca. The sequence goes on from MU722627.1 coordinate 11,586, forward strand.
GAGGAAGATTGGGTCATCCAAATCAGCACTTGAAGTCTACCAAATGAGCTCAAAATGTGCTTAAAAAAGGCCCAAAAGGAGGTGTTACAAAAGGATCCCAATTGGAATCCAAACTAATGGCCAAACTAGTTGTTTTAAGGCCCAAATCTGCCCCTGGCCACCCCCCACCTAATTGTAATGACTTTGTATGCCTTACCAACCACCCCACCTAATTGTAATGACTTTGTATGCCTTACCAACCACCCTACCTAATTTTAAGGACTTTTTATGCCTTAGTACTCATAGAAATAGGGAGTTCTTCTTATTCATAAGACACTACATTATTGATTAAGTATATCATACTTTGAGAGTTCTTTTGAACCTTTGTTACTTGTGCTTTGAGATTTATCTTTCAACCTTTACTAGTTCATAGTTCAAGGTAGTAAGATTACTTCTCTTTTATGATATCTTTGATTCCTTTGTAGTATTTTTAGAAGGCGATTAATACTAGTTATTAATTGTTGTCTCAAGTTACTCGTAAAGCACTCAAGATCCGAATCTATTATTTTGATTTGCTTTTTAAGTAAAGGCGTTTGATTTCTTCCATAAATCAAGACGTTGTTACTTTGATCTTGTCAAGGCTATAGAATTTGAGTTCTTGGAAGTTCTTGGAATTCTTTCCTTGAAATTTTTCCATATCCTTTATTTTCGTCTCTTTAATTCTAGTTGTTCAATTCCTTGTTGTTATTGCTTCCGCATTTACTTCTAAAATTCTTACTTTAGTTTGGATTTCCGACCTAGTTGTTATCAAGTGGTATCAGAGCGGTTCTATCAAGATTTCGTTCTTGATAATTCTTGGGATATCTTGAATACTAAGAGCAAAAAAAAAAGAATTAACAAAAAAAGCAGAAGAAAAAAATATCAGTTTAAAAAAATATATATACAATTGCTTGCTCTCCAGGATATTTCTTTTGTATCTAATTTGTTTTCAAAAAATTAACAAAGGAAACAAGAAAAGGGGATCCTTGATTTTCTTACTCTTTCTAATCTACATATTTATATCATTTCCTTTTTGTTCATGTCTTGTTTCAACTGAGCCTAAAAGTTCTAGGATTTGGTTCTTCTTTTTTTTGTTCCAAAAAAATCTAAATTTTACTACTAAGAACTTCATACAAGTTGGGATTAACTATAAATCTATAAAGTATTTTGTTCAAAGGTTATTTCGAGAGAGATAAAAAAAGGAAATTATATACAGTTTATTTTTTTTAAAGATGTCGCATACAGATAGTGATGATGAACGAAGGGTTCTCCAAGAAGCTGAAATCAAAGCAAGAAATGATTTTAACTTGCATGCTATGCATCAACAATCTGAAAGGTTGAATTTGCAACTCCAACAAATGAGGGATACCATTGCGGATCAAAATGATACAATAGCTGAACTTAGGAGGGAAAATAATGTTAGGCCCCAAGCTAGGAGAAATGTACCCCATGCTCCCATTGTAAATCAAGAAAACCTTATAGATGATTTTGATGATATTGATTTTGATAGGGTGGGAAGAGATAGGAGGGTACAAATAGGTAGAGTAGAAGATGATAATATAAGTAGTATAAAGATGAAGATGTCATCTTTCAAGAAAATAAGGGATCCAGACTTGTACCTTGATTGGGAGAGAAAGGTTGAAGCCATCTTTGATTGTCACAACTACTCTGAAGGTAAGAAGGTTAAACTTGTTATTGTTGAGTTTTCTGACTATGCTTCTATTTGGTGGAAAAAGCTTACTAGGGACAGAGTGCAAGAAGGACAAGCACAAATTGCTACTTGGGTTGAGACGAAAAGGGTGATGAGGAAGAGATTCGTACCATCACAATTTCAAAGAGAGCTACAACAACGTCTTCAAACATTGAAGCAAGGGTCCATGTCTGTGGATAAGTTCTTTAAGGCTATGGATATGGCTATGATCCAAGCTAATTGTATGGAGGAAGAAGATGCTACAATGGCTAGATTTTTAAATAGTTTAAAAAGAAAATATCTTATGTAGTAGAATTACAACAATATGTAACAATAGATGAGTTAGTTGATTTGTCTATAAAGGTAGAAAATGAAAATAAAAGAAAGCAAACTAGCTCGTGGAAAGGTCGGACAAGCACCATGTCCAAAAGGCCATGGCCAAATCATGAGATGAAGAGTTCTTCTAGACCTCAAGAAGACAAGGAAAAAGGTAAATTTGAGAACAAAGAGGGAGGTAAAACCTTTAACCCTAAACCTTTTACACCTTCTAGTTCTATTCAATATCATAAATGTAAAGGAATGCATGAATGTCCAAGTAGAAAAAACATCATTCTTAGAGAGGATGGGGGATATGAGAGTGAAAAAAGTGAGGGACAAGAAGAAAAGGGAGATGTGAGTGATGAAGATGATGTAGAACTACCTAATGATGGCATGGTTGGGGTAGTTAGGAGGATTATGACTATCAATTTGGGAAGCAATAGTGAAGCACAAAGAGAGAATATATTCCATACTAGGTGTGGGATAAAGTGAAAAACTTGTTCTATGATCATTGATAGTGGTAGTTGTGCTAATGTGGTGAGTTCATACTTTGTGGGAAAACTGGGACTTGCCTGCATGAAACACCCTACTCCCTATAGACTTTAATGGTTAAATGATAGTGGTTAACTAAAGGTAAACAAATAGTGCATGATTTCCTTTAATGTTGGTAGATATTAGGATGATATTCTTTGTGATATAGTACATATGCAAGCTTGTCATATATTACTGGGTCGTCCTTGACAGTATGACAGGAATATTTTTCATGATGGGAGAAAGAATAGATATTCTCTTGAACTAAATGGCAGGAAATTTACTCTTGCACCTTTATCTCCTTCTCAAGTGTTTGAAGATCAAAAGAGATTACGGGAGATAATGGGAAAACCAGGGGGAGGTATAAAAAGTGAGATTGAGGAAAAAGAAAAGAAAGAAGTCCAAGAATTAGAAAAAAAAAAGATGACCGAGAGAAAGAGAGAGGAGGCAGCAATTTGAGAGAAGAGATAAAAAGGGGTTCGAATGAGAAAATAGACAGTCTTGGTGAGAGGAAAGAGGCTAAGGAAAGAAAAAAAAGAGTTTCTATATAAAATCCAAAAAGTCTTTAAATGCAAGAAAAGAGGGGCTGCCTATAATACTACTTACTTACAAAGAGACTTTGATTAATTCTGAACTACTAACTTCTTCTTTGCCAAGTAGTATTTCTTCTCCTGCAGGATTTTGAAGATGTCTTTCCAGAAGATATTCCTAATGGATTGACACCTTTACGTGGCATTGAGCATCAAATTGATTTTGTTCCTGGATCACAAATCCCAAATAGACCAACCTATAGGAGTAATCCAGAAGAAACAAAAGAACTTCAAAGGCGAGTTGAGGAGTTGCTTGAGAAAGGCTTTATGAGAGAGAGCATGAGCCCTTGCTCTGTTCCCGTCCTATTGGTACCCAAAAAGGATGGAACTTTGAGGATGTGTGTGGGTTGTAGAGCAATCAACAAGATTACGGTAAAGTATCGCCATCCTATTCCTCGTCTTGATGACATGTTGGATCAATTACATGGATCCAAAATCTTTTCCAAAATTGATCTAAAAAGTGGTTACCATCAGATTCGAATTAATCCTGGAGATGAATGGAAAACTGCTTTTAAGACCAAATATGGGCTTTATGAGTGGTTAGTTATGCCTTTCGTCTTGACTAACGCACCTAGCACTTTCATGAGATTAATGAATCATGTTCTTAAGGATTTTCATGAAAAATTTGTTGTGGTTTACTTTGATGATATCTTGGTCTTTTCTAACATTTAGAAGAGCATGTAGAACACCTAAAACAAGTTTTTAAAGTTCTTAGAAAGCAGTTTTTATTCGCTAATCTTAAAAAGTATACTTTTTATGTGGATCGTGTGATTTTCCTAGGTTTTGTAGTTAGTTCTAAAGGAGTTGAGTTTAATGAAGAGAAAATCAAGGCAATAAAAGAATGGCCTAAACCTAAGAGTATAACTGAAGTTAGGAGTTTTCATAGACTTGCTAGCTTTTATAGGAGGTTTGTGAGAGACTTTAGCACCATTGCTTCTCCTTTAACTGAAGTTATTAAAAAGGATAAGATTTTTAAATGGGGGAAAGAACAAAATTATGCTTTTAACTTGTTAAAAGAAAAGTTATGTTCTGCTCCATTGTTACAATTGCTTGATTTTTCTAAATCTTTTGAAATTGAATGTGATGCTTCTAGCAAAGGAATAGGTGTTGTTTTTATGAAAGATTCTAGACCCATTGCCTACTTTAGTGAGAAGTTAAGTGGAGCCACATTGAACTATTCCACTTATGACAAAGAGTTATATGTTTTGGTAAGGGCTTTAGCCACGTGGCAACATTACTTGTGGCCAAGAGAGTTTATCATAAAAACTGACCATGAATCCTTGAAATACTTGAAGAGTCAAGGTAAGCTTAGTGGAAGGCATGCTAAGTGGGTTGAATTCATTGAAACTTTTCCTTATGTAATTTCTTACAAACAAGGGAAAGAGAATATTGTTGTTGATGCACTTTCAAGAAGGTATGTCTTAGTTTCTACCCTGACTTCTAAATTGATGGGTTTTGATAAAATCAAGGAACTTTATGCTAATGATGTTGATTTTGGCAAAAATTTTGCAGATTGTAAGTTGGGTCCTTTTGATAGGTTTAATCTCTAAGATGGGTTTCTCTTTAAGGAAAATAAGTTGTGTATCCGTAATTGCTCTTTACGTGAAGTATTTGTAAGGGAAGCACATTGTGGAGGGCTTATGGGACACTTTGGGGTCCCAAAGACATTAGACATACTTGCTGAAAATTTCTTTTGGCCTAGAATGAGAAAAGATGTTGAAAGAATGTGCACACAGCGTTGTGAATGTAAACAAGCTAAATCTAAAGTGTTACCACGTGGTCTTTACACACCATTGCCTGTTCCTACTTCACCTTGGATTGATATTTCTATGGATTTTGTGTTAGGTTTGCCTAGAACAAGGTATGGTAAGGATAGTATATTTGTTGTGGTAGATAGGTTTTCCAAAATGGCTCATTTTATTCCCTGTTTAAAGACTAATGATGCTTCACATGTTGCTGATCTTTTTGTAAAAGAAGCTATCAAATTGCATGGTATACCTAGAACTATTGTTAGTGATAGGGATGATAAGTTTTTTAGCCAATTTGGCGTGTATTGTGGGGAAAGTTAGGCACTAAATTATTGTTTTCTACTTATTATCACCCACAAACTGATGGACAAACTGAAGTAGTTAATAGAACCTTAGGAAACATGTTGAGGGCTGTTTTGAAAGGTAAATTAACTTCATGGGAAGATCACTTACCTATGATTGAATTTGCTTACAATAGAACAATCCATTCTTCTACAGGTATGTCTCCTTTTGAGGTTGTTTATGGCTTTAATCCCTTAACTCCACTTGATTTATTACCATTACCTTCTAATGATATTGCTAATCTTGATGGTAGGACAAAGGCTGAGATGAAGAAAAAAATTCATGAGCAAACAAGGCTTGCAATTGAGAAGAAAAACTAGCAAACTGTCTTGAGAAAGAATAAGGGTCGAAAACAAGTTATTTTTAAACCTGGGGATTCAGTTTGGGTTCACTTTAGAAAGGAGAGATTTTCTTCATAGAGGAAATCAAAGCTGCATCCTAGAGGAGATGTCCCCTTTCAAGTCCTTGAAATGATTGGAGACAATGCTTACAAGCTAGACCTTCCTGGTGAGTTTCAAGTAAGTGCTACATTCAATGTTGCTAACTTGTCTTTGTTTGATGTAGGATCGAACTCGGGGACGAATTCTTTTCAAGAAGAGGGGAATGATAGCATCACTGATAAGGATAGAGTTTTGGAAGCTCCAAGAAAGCCATTTACAAGATCTCCAACTAAAGAATTGCAGACTAAGGTTGTTGGACTTCAATGGCAAATAAAGAAACTTCTAACTATAAAGGAAGTGTTGAAGCCCAAATGAGAAGAATTGTCGAAGTTTTACAATTATTTGGTGGCTCAAATTGAAGTCCAAGTGGAGGAAGATTAGGTCACCCAAATCAGCACTTGAAGTCTACCAAATGAGCTCAAAATGTGCTTAAAAGAGGTCCAAAAGGAGGTGTTACAAAAGGAGCCCAATTGGAGTTCAAACTAATGGCCCAAACTAGTTGTTTTAAGGCCCAAATCTGCCCCAAAGGGTCTTGGCCGCCCCCACCTAATTGTAATGACTTTGTATGCCTTACTAACCACCTCACCTAATTGAAATGACTTTGTATGCCTTACCAACCACCCTACCTAATTTTGAGGACTTTTTATGCCTTAGTACTCATATAAATAGGGAGTTCTTCTTATTCATAAGACACTACATTATTGATTAAGTATATCATACTTTGAGAGTTCTTTTGAACCTTTGTTACTTGTGCTTTGAGATTTATCTTTCAACCTTTACTAGTTCATAGTTCAAGGTAGTAAGATTACTTCTCTTTTATGATATCTTTGATTTCTTTGTGGTATTCTTAGAAGGCGATTAATACTAGTTATTAATTGTTGTCTCAAGTTACTCATAAAGCGATCAAGATCCGAATCTATTATTTTGATTTGCTTTTTAAGTAAAGGCGTTTGATTTCTTCCATAAATCAAGACGTTGTTACTTTGATCTTGTCAAGGATATAGAACTTGCGTTCTTGGAAGTTCTTGGAATTGTTTCCTTGAATTTTTCCCATATCCTTTATTTTCATCTCTTTAATTCTAGTTGTTCAATTCCTTGTTGTTATTGCTTCTGCATTTACTTCTCAAATTCTTACTCTAGTTTGGATCACCGACCTAGTTGTTATCACAGCTGAATTTAGATATCATGGATTCTACAAAGAGAAGCTCCTACTTCTCTCTAGAATCTAGAAAACTGGAAAATATATCTTTCATCAAAGTTGCCTCTTGGCCAGCCCTAGAACTTGGGGTGCCATCGAAAGCTCGATGTAGGGTAGGATCTGCACTTCTTGTTGTTTGAGGAGCACACTCTCAGGCGCAAAGGTTTCTTGAAATCTTGTCTGATTAGGTCTCCAAATGGGTATGTTCTCTAGAGGTTGTTAGGAACTAGGCAGAAGAGGTATAGAACGTCAAGGAAGGGCTAGAAATATTACAATTGGGGGACACGCTATATCTCTTTCGATTTTTCGACGAGTCTTAAGCTTCAGAAATTCTTGTTAGAGAAAACATGTGGTTCGATGGGAACTTCTTAAAGACAGACAAATAGGTGGAGCACTATGGTTGTCTCGGTACTCACTTCTCCGGTGAAACATTGGTGGTCAAAACATTTGTGGTCAACATGGTGGTTATCCCGGTGCATCTTTGGTGTCTTGACCTATTTAAGAAGATTGGAAAATTTGTGGGGGTTTTTATTAATGTCACTTGCAGCCTACACAATCACTTGCGAGTGAGGATATTGGTGAGGAAATAGAGCCGAATCCTTATCTCCGGTATGGTGGAAGATGGTTATAGGGTTTGGTTGAGCCCTGAAGTCTACCCTATCTTTATGTATGTGGTAGTGGCGAAAGAAAAGGAAAGGTCAAATAGAAGGGAGGGAGGGTAAATTGGTCTCTTAAGGGAGGGGAGGGCTTACAGGATTAGTGGACTAAACCGAAATAAGACGTTAGATTAAGAAGAGATGGGCAGTTTGAATTTGGGAGAAGAAGACAAAACTTTATTAGGAAGAAAAGACGTTAATGCCCTTGGGTTAGTGATGCGAGCTGGAAAGGTAGAACGGGTCATTACTCTTTTAATTGTCATAGGGTCAGGCAAGTTTTTAGCAAGTATAGGCCTGGGCCTCCACACATAGACCTAACAAGTTTTCCCAATTCTATTAGAATTTATCCTAAGGGGCCTAGTTATTTCAAGTTGTATCTGATAAGGCTCTTAAGCATATGGGAACAATCGCTCCTTCTTCTTCTGCCAATGGTACTTCACACAGTGGTATTTCTTCACCGAGATCTAGTGACATGCGATCCTCTTCGATGGTCACTGCTTTAGGGGCAACGCCGACTAAAGCTTGTGGTATTATTCCACGGCTTCCCGCCTCTTATATACCTAGCTCCATCGCCCCCTTATCTTCTCTGGTGATTAGTTGTGCTGAGGTTAAACTCAAGCTCCTTCTTCTTCTGGAGAGATTGTTACACCTGCCCCAATTGATGTTAATTCCGGACCAGTAATTCTAGTTAATATGTCGCCAAGGGTTCCATATCTCTACCTTCCCACTACCAACCTGACATTTCTGTCAATTCCTATAGCAAGGGGGTGTTAATTTCAGAGGTTGATGCCTCTCAAGGAAATGGTAAGATCCTTCCGGCACCTAAAGTTCCTATTTCTAGCAATGTTATGGTCTTGTATTTGTCCAGTAAGACAAGTAAATGGTACGTATAGAATACGCCTGTCCAATTTCATCAGGGATTGGAGGAGGGGGTATGTCCTTCTAGATAGAGGATAAACTATTGAAGTTTGGGAAGTTTTTAAGTGTTTCTTTTAAAGGGAAGGAAGATAGGGTGTTAGAACAGTTGAGGGATATTGAGCAACAATCTTTTTATGATGGTGTAGGGAGGGAGTTAGGTCAAGGTGTTAAGCAAAATAATTTAGGAAATATTATGGTGTACTAGAGAAGGGGTCGGGTGTGTGACAGGGAGAAAGGGAGCTTGGCTAGGGAGGGTGGGGAAAAGGGGGGATATTGTTACTAAAGGAAGTTAAGATTCTTTCATGGAATGTGAGGGGGATGAATGACCCAAACAAAAGGGTCATCATCAAAGTGGGAGTTAAAGAGTGGGGTTCCAACCTAGTTTTTTTTAGGGGGCCAAAATGGAAATTTTGTCGGATGCGATTGTAAGGAATGTTTGGGGAGGTAGTTGGGTGAAATATGATTGGGTACCAGCAGCGGCAAGTGTCGAGAGCATTCTTCTTATGTTGGATGATAGAAGCTTGGAGGTAAAGGAGATTAAGAAGGGAGTTTTTTCTTTAGCAACTCTTGTCAAAGATAGAGTGAGTGGGGTGGAATGGAGATTTGGGAGAGTGTATGGACTGATAGGCAGAGGGTCCAAGGTGTCTTTGTAAGAGGAACTGGCCAATATTACGGGGGTATGGGACATTTCATGGGTTCTAGGGGATACTTTAATACTACAAGATTTTCGGAGGAGAGATTGGGGTGTGTCTGATTTCGAGGGCCATGGAGGAGTTTTCTGACTTCATCAATAATCACTTTCTCATTGATATTCCTCTGTCAGAGGAAAGGTTTATTTGGTACAGGGCGGAGGATTCCAACTCAAAGTCTAGACTTAACAGATTTCTGATATCGCCCTCCTAGGATGAGCTGGTACCAAATGTGTTGCAGATTCCTTTACATAGGCTGACTTCATATCATTTTCCTATCTTGCTATATGGATGCATAGGGAAGGGGGGTGTGCTCTTTTCCGATTCGAGAACATATGGTTGAAAGTGGCAGGATTTGGTAAGAAAGTGAACGAATGGTGGACAAGCTACGGATATCAGGTTCATCTTCATTTCGTCTTTCGAAAAAACTTAAATTTCTCAATGGAGATATTATTAGGTGGAATAAGGAGGTTTTTGGGAGGGTAGAGGTTAAAATGAGGGAGCTTATTCATGAATTTGGGAAATTGGAGATAGGGGAAGGGGCGAGGAAGCTATATAAATCTGAGAAAGCGAGATTGGGGAGGTAAAGAGGGAAATAGTCGAGTTAAAAATAGCTCAGGAGACTAGTAGGCGAAAAAAATCAAGGGCGCTCTAGTTAAAGGAGGGGGATTTGAATACCAAGTTTTCCCACAGGGTGGAAGTTGCAAATCGACGGAGAAACTTCATAGAGTCCTTAGTTGTGGATGGGGTGAGATTGAGTGAGAGAAGGAGGTAAAAGAGGTGAAGTGGGGTTTTATGAGAACTTATACAAAGAGGAAGTTAGCTGGAGGCCTACTTTGGGGGGAGTAGAGTTCAACCACATAGGAGAGGGAGACAGTGAGTGGATAGAAAAGGCTTTCGATGATGAGGAGGTGCACAAGGTTGTGTCGAGTTATGCTGGTGATAAGGCCCCTAGGCCTGATGGTTTCTCCCTAGACTTCTTCCAACTCTGTTAGGACACCAATAATGGGAGTTGATGGAAACCATTGAATACTTCCACGTGAATGGTGTTTTCAAGATAAGTATCGATGCTTATTTTATTACTATTGTGCCTAATAAAGAAGGTACATCTTATATCAAAGACTACTGGCCTATTAGTCTCGTGGGGAGCATTTACAAGATTATTTCTAAAGTGCTCTCCAATAGACTCAAGAAGGTTCTTGACGTGCATGTTTCGTCCTCCCAGAATGCATTTGTGGAAAGTAGGCAGATCCTGGACGCTACTTTGGTGGAAAATGAACTGTAGACTCTAAAAGGAAAAATAGAGAACCCGGCTTACTATGCAAGTTGGACCTTGAGAAGGATTTTGACCATGTCAATTGAGAGTTCCTGGATTTCATTATGATGCGGATGGGGTTTGGGTTAAGATGAAGGGGATGGATCAAGTTCTTCATTTCCTCAGTCATATTCTTTATCATGGTTAATGGTAGCCCGAGTGGTTTCTTTAGTAGCTCCAAATGTCTCAGGAAAGGTGACCCCCTATCCTCCTATTCTATTCATTCTAGTGATGGATGCTCTGAGTAAAATGACGGATCGTATGGAGGGGGGGAGGCTTCTTGAGACGATTCTCAGCTTCGATCGGGGTGCTCGGTTCCCGAAGAGTCTTTCATTTGCTTTTTACGGATGACACCCTGGTTTTCTGTAATGCCGATATGGATCAGTTGACCTACCTGAAGCAGGTCCTACAGTGGTTTCAGATAGTATCAGGACTTAAAATCAACCTCGGCAAGTGTGAGGTTTTTCCGAAGGGTAAGATTGCTTACATTGATGCTTTGTCTCATGTTCTCAGATGTAAGGTGGGCTCTCTTCCCACTACTTACCTAGGTCTCCCATTGGGCGCTTCGCATAAGGATAATATGGTTTGGAATCCAGTGGCCGAAAGGGTTGAAAAAATATTAGCAGGCTGGCAGAAACGGTATTTGTTAAAAGGCGATAAGGAAGTGCTTGTAAAAGCACTTTATCGAGTATGCCTACCTATTACTTGTCCCTATTGCAGGCTCATGTAAGTATCACATATAAACTGGAGTGGCTTTAAATAAATTTTGTTTGGGATGCAGCAGATGGCAGACAGTCGTTTCCCCAAAGAAGTAGGGTGGACTTGGAGTAAAAGATCTTAGGGTATTCAACAGAGCTTTGTAGGGGAACTGGCTGTGGAGATTCGGGGTAGAAGAGCATTCTATATGGAGGAAGGTCATAGTAGAAAAGTACGATTCCACGGGAGGGGGTTGGAGGACCAAGCCAAGCATAGCACCTTTCGGGTGTGGCATGTGGAGGAGCATTATGAAGAATTGGGAAGCCTTCAATGGAAACATAACTTATATAGTGAGAGATGGAAGAAGAATTGCCTTTTGGAATCACAAGTGGTATGGAGAGGATACCTTGAGGGTCTCTTTCCCCTACGTCTTCAGAATTACAAACCAGAAGGAATTGATGGTCCAACAGATTCGCAAGGAGCAAGAAGGGAGGGTTATTATGGGACCTCTCATTTAGAAGGAACATGCAAGATTAGGAGATTGGGAGATTGCGGAGCTCCAAGATTTGTTGGCACTGCTATATGGGCAAGACACGCCCCAACCATCTTGTGATTCTTGGAGATGGGGGTTGCGTGGCGATGGTTTGTTCATTGTAAAGTCATTTTACCAGAGTATGTTGGTGAAAGAGGAAGCCACTTTTCCATACTCCTCATCCTCGATCTGGATTCCTAAGGTGCCCATGAAGGTGTGCTTTTTTGCATGGCTAGCGGCGAGGGGAGTGATCTTGACTGCTGAAAATCTAAGAAAGAGAGTAATTACACTTATTAGTTGGTGCTACATGTGTAAAAGCTCAGGGGAAGAAGTTGATAATATTTTGTTGCATTGCCATGTGTCCTCGGGGTTGTGAAGGGAAATCCTGAATCTTTTTTGTGTTCAATAGGTGATGCCAAGCACTGTAAAGAAAATGTTATATAGTTGGGCCGATTTTCGTAGAAGAAGAAAGTAAAAAGCGTGGAAGTTCGCCCCATTAGCTCTCATGTGGATAGTTTGGGGGGAGAAATAGGAGAGAGTTTGAGGAGATTGAGTCTCCTTTTTCACATCTTAAGAATAGTCTTTTATCTTTGATCGTTTTTTGGTGCACTCATATAGCCCCTACTTGTATAGAAGATTTGGTTTATTTTGTAGAGAATTATGTTTTAATGTAAATTCTCACTTTTTGGTATACTTCCTATATACGGGAGTTTTTTCTCCATTTTGATTAATACAATTTACCTTATCAAAAAAAACTTGTGCGTTATCTGTGCATAAAACATATACTACTATTCATTTCTTGAGATTTGGAGATTCATAGTATTTCATTCTAAGTATAAATCAAATAAAACCTGATAAATACAAAATTCCAAATATTTTTTATCCATAAAAGAATAAGAGGGGGGGGGAACTTAAAACCAAATTTTGCCGGAGAAGAATTGCTGAGGAAAAGGGGCAAGTAGAATCAAATTTGCAGGAGAAGACGAATGTAATTAGAAACTTGGAGTCTGTGCAAAAATGGACTCACCGTTCAATATAATTTTTGGCGCGGTGAGAAAGAGAGAGTATGTACTCTCACTATTTTCAATCTCGCACACACTAAATTAGTAGCGCGCCTTTATATTTTGGATAAGAGATGAAGGACTGGACCTAATGGGTCATTTCCAGAAGATGGTTCTCTTTTATCCCTTCAAAAGAAAAAAATATATATGTTCTCTTTCTTTCAAATTAAAAAAAAAAATAGTGCATCTAAACTCATTTTAAAATTAAAAGCGACATGAGTTGACTCATTAGCTATGATATTTTCACAATGACCTAAAAAGGTAAAAAAATTATCAACAAGAAAATTGTGAGTTTATCATAATTTGATTATTTTTACGCTAACTATTAAAAAATAAAACAAATTGTAATTTTCTTTTACGATTAAGTATTGTATTCCTGACCCCGATAATGCATTTTGGAGAGGAGCCAATAGTTGGGAACTGGATACCATCGGGCCTAGGTTGAGATTTAATGAATCAAGTCGCTCCACAATTTTATTTGGAGAATTATTGTTTTAAAAGTTTGAGCAAATCAATTGAGGATCTCATCATCAATTGGGCGTCCACGTCACATAAGTTCATATTTTATACAATTTATTAGGCAAGAACTCGAAAATATTACAAATAGTACCTTATGTTTGCATTCCTCCCTTGATAGTTAAAATACTTTAATTTTTAAATATTAAAATGTTAAAACTATAATGCCTAGTTAGGACATTCTTTCTACAAACATGAAGCAAAATTGTTCAATAGACCAACAACAACAATATAATCCCACAAGTGAGGTCTGGGGAAGGTAATGTGTACACAGACCTTACCCCTACCCTGGGGTAGAGAGGCTGCTTCTGATAGACCCTCGACACATGAAGATGAAAAGCGATAATAGAATAGTAACAACATATCCAGAAAGACAATACCAGCGAGCTAAGAATCAAAAAATATACCTGCAAAACAATATCAATAATACCTGCATTATGACAAGGTCCTAGAAAATAGTACGAGTCTCCCCAAGAGCAAGGTGGGAAGTTCTTGGAGGGAAGGATGCCAAGGGTCTATTTGGAAACAGCCCTAGGGTAGGGGTAAGGTTTGCGTACACACTACCCTCCCCAGACCCCACTAAGTGGGATTATACTGGGTTGTTGTTGTTGTTAATGTTGTTTTATAACATGTACCACTAGCATACTAAAACACGACACTGGTCTACTAGACTCACAAAACGGAGCAGAAAACGATTACTACCTACTAACCTACAACCCTAATGTTCTCCCTCCATACCTTCCTATCAAGGGTCGTGTCCTTGGTGAGCTGGAGTTGTGCCATGTACTGCCTGATCACCTCTCCCCAAAACTTCTTTGGTCACCATCTACCTCCCCTCATACACGTTAGAGCCAACCGCTCGCGCCTCCTAACCGGGGTATCTAGGTTTCTCCTTTGCACGTGCCCGAACCATCTAAGCCTCACTTCCCGCATTTTGTCTTCCATGGGAGTCACGCCCATCCTAGCCCGAATATCTTCATTCTTAATCTTATCCAACCTCATGTACCCGCACATCCATCTCAACATCCTCATTTCTGCCACTTTCATCTTCTGGATATGGGCAATTTTGACTGCCAACATTCTGCCCCATACAACATGGTCGGTCTAACTACCGCTCTGTAGAACCTGCCTTTAAGTTCCGAGGACACTTTCTTGTCACAAAACGCCATATGTTAACCTCAACCAGCCCCTATACGATGCGTGACATACTCGTCGATCTCCCCGTTCCCCTGGATAATCGGTCCAAGGTACTTAAAACTTCCTTTCTTGGGGATTACTCGTGAATCAAGCCTCACGTCGCTATCCACTCCCCCCGTGACATCCCTAAACTAGTACACCAAGTACTCAGTCTTAGCCCTGCTCAATTTGAAACCTTTAGACTCAAGGGTCTCCCCAAACCTCCAGCCTCTCGTCAACACCTCCTCGCATCTCATCAATCAATAACATAATTGATAGGACCAGCTTGAAGTAGTCCTACAAAATGAAAATTGGGAAGGAAAAAAGGGAAGAAGTAGTGAAGAACATAACATAGAAACCAATAGATTCTCACTGTTTCCTGTAGAATTTGGGGAAGTGCACAGAATAAAAGAAATCAGAAACACCTTGACAGTGTTAAAACTTAAAACTATAGTTGTTACAAAGAATTCTCTGATGTGTAGTCATGTTTTAAATTTACCATACTCTCATCAAATTTTTTTTTACCATAGAACTTACCTCTACTCTTATCACATAAATGTAGCAGTAACTAGTCTATAAGAGTCAGAAAAAATAGAGGATATCAATGTCTTCTACCATTCTCACTCTTGATACTATCGTTAACACGTCCAGAGCCAAGAACCACAAACATTGGTAATCTGATCAAACAAACTCCCTGATACTGCTACCTTCCATTGCTATAAAAGAACATTAAGAACTCTTTAACTCCAGTCTCAGAAATTGTTCCAGATGCTCAACTGAAGCTTGCACGATATGTTTTAATCAATTTAAGCCATGCTGAGAAGTGTCCTCTCTACACTGTGTAGCATGTCTCCTTGATGCCCTTGCTATAGAAGAGGAAAAAGGAATACTCTATTTGATGTTGTGTGTAGGAACACTCAAATAAAATTTGGTGTTCTTGAAGTCATCAAGGAGAGGATTATATCCATCTTTAGTTCTCGTCTTTGTTGGGAGACCAAATTCTTCCATGAACGCTGCTGTACCGAGCTACAACAAATTTTTACATGAATGAATATATACCAACAAAAAATAGAAGAGAACTTTGGTTTCTCACAGCTGAAGAGTAGGAATTACCGAAAGAGTACGTCTTTTCTTTCCCCGCTTCAACGATGTGTCATCTTTTTGCTGCTTCATCCACCCAGAGCAGTAATGATCCATCTGTTCCAAGAGCAAAAAATCTGTTGGAAAGAATATGTCGGCGTCCCCCTGCAAATAAAAAACTTTAAAACATTGGGGCCAAGTACAGATGTTATTAGACAATAGATATTCAAAGTTCCACATGTTCAGGAGCATAATGATTGAAACATTAAATGAATACACAAGTCCTGCTTAAGTTAATTAAAAGAACATTTAGATGACAAGAACGTGCAGTGGTGGCTTAGGGTATGTTTGATAGGAAGGGAAGTGTTTTCCTGAAAAATAAGCGGTTTCTTACTTATTTTCCGGTGTTTGGTAAGTAGGTAGAAAATATTGCCCCAAGAGCATTTATATATAATCTAGGCCGAAATAAAAAACACAGTACTCTCTCTGCTGGAGTGAAAGTCCAACACACAAATACCTCTTATAAACAACATTTCATGATAAAATCCAGGGAGGAATACAGGAGATAAGAATCGGATCACCTTTGCATCCAAATAACTGTTGTAATCAGAGCTGCTGCCATCTTTCTGCATTTATTTAATATGAAAAAGGTAAATGAATTGATAAGAATTATGTTAACTTGTTATTATAAAAATGCCTAAAAAGAGAAAATGCATAAAGCCAAGCTCTTGCCATTTAAGATGACAGAGGATTATATTATCCCATGCGACATTTTGCAAGAAAAGGGTAAGTGCAAGAAAATAAATCAAGTGGAGATGCACGTAAATGAAAAACATTGCAATCTACATTCATATTGGTTCTTCTAATACCAATCTTTTCTTTTTCAATCCCAATAGTTAACAGGTAAAACTTGCAACCTACATGCTTTCAGAAGGACTGAAGAATAGTGAAACAAGTCTAACACAACAACCACCACCCAACCATACTTTCCTTGCGACTCACTAATTTAACCATTAGACACTCAAACATGTAAGAGCGTGACTTTTTTGTCAGTTTAAGGTTTTAAAAGAATATCCAGGTTCTGCACAAGGACACCTATAGACCGGACCAGCTAGTTGATTTGAATTTATTGACAAAACCAAGTTGCTCCAGGGCTTTGGCCTAACGGTAACAGCGTAGCATGTGATGCATAGTTTAGGCGCATGTCACAGGTTCGTACCCCACCACAGGAAAAAAGCGTAGTATTTAAGTGGAGAAGGGTAGAAGGGCGGGGCCCATTACTCACCAAGTTCCAAATGGTGCGCAACTCTCAGAGATTTCTGAGTTATCAAGCCTATAGAATAGGAGAAATGATGGATCTACAGGCTCCTACCATGGCTTCCTATTTATTCTTGCATCAATTCTACTGTCACATATTCTTGGCGTCTTATTTGCTCAAAATTTTCTCCAACTTCCAAATTAAAGCTATGCTATGTATTCATATATGGAGGTATGTGCAGTTTCTTCTACTTTTAGTAATTTTTCTTCTTTTTTCTAATTGCTAGAGGGTTTAGGAGTCCAAAACACACACCCTTGTCTTGTTTGATAAACTAATTTGACGAAGATGTTTTCGTAGCACAAGTATTAATCAAAGATCGAAAGAGGCTACAATGAAGCACAGAAAATCAATGGCATATGGAGAAAATGTAAAATGTACCTTGGTTGAAACCAGAGGAGCTCTTTCACCAGGAATTTTGACATCAGGTAGATAACTGAAATCGGAAGCAATTAAAGACATCTTCGGTAAAGCTCCATGTAAAACTTCTAGAAGTTTCTGAATTTTAGGAAGTAGCACTGCATGAGTATATGATATTTTTTCCCAAGCATGAGCATTTAATATGTTAAACTAAACTGAGGAAAGAGCTCAACCAATAGTGCAGAATTATTACCAAGCAACCAGTGGGAAGCCAACACCATCTTGGCTTAGGAAACACTTTTGCCCAAATACTTTTCATCGCTGAAGAAACCCTGCTCCCACCCGTTGTAGCATCAGGCATATCTACGATCTCCATGCAAGATTTGATTAAGGAGTCTTGAATTGGCCTATACAACTCTGAAAGTTTTTCCCTGATAAAAGAGGACAAAGATGTGTTTTAGCATTATAGACAGATTAGACAATCTTGCTCGGCCATCATACCTACTAATGGACAAAATCACTAATCCGAAATGATTCAATATCAAGCTAAATCCAACTATAAAGCAAAAGCATCTCTGTTATCTTCCCTTACTTCTTTGTGTAGTTTCCTTTTTTCCCATATTTTTATCGAGTGGAGTGGCATAAGAGATCCTTATGAAAAAAAGCAATACTTACTGCTACTTCTATTACTAGTTCTCAGGATTTATCAACCAAAAGGCAAACATAACTATGCTTGTGCAAATACTACATTGTTAGCATCATTCATAAGGCTATCCACCTATATAGTGTCGAAGAAACATCCCAGTCAAAAATGTAATATTTCCTTAGCAGAAAAAAAAATTCCAGAGTACAAACATCATTATGCTGTTTCAACAGTATAAAGTGAATTACCCTTCTTTGCTTTCAACCCACACTTCCATCCATGGAGACATTTGATTCTCAGAGTAAATGAGATCATGCGGAAGATTGTCAAGCACCTAAAATATTACTCAATCATTAATAAGCTCAATGAATAAAGTTTATGACAACTTCTCAGGCTCACAGTTTAATGGTATAGCAGAAACCAAGATACAAGAATAGACATCGCGTTCGCGTGGAATTTGTAAAGTGCTCATTAGGAGCATGCCATATTTTTGTAATTGGCATTTTAAGAGGGGGCTCAATCTTTTACCAACCACCCAATTTTACTCATCATGATTGAGCTTCATAAATTAAGTAAGGAAGCCAGTCGTCAACTTCAATGCACACCATATCTTTCTAGAGAAGAACATTACAGATAAAAGAAATAGAGAAAGTAGCCATACCTCTGACATGATAACCCAGCAAGGTTGTTCATTCACATCTCCTGCTTCAACTAGAAAACTTCAGTGTGCAAAATATATAAAACTGTGACGCATTAATGCAAGATAAAGAACAGGGCCAGATAAATAACACCATCATACCCCATCCACTCCTGTCCGCAGCATCACGACACTCTACTCTAAACTTGGATGAGTGGCTATCAACTTCGCCAACAGTTTGAATCTGTTTCGCTGCAAGTGAGGAACTGATTTCAACCGAACTGTACTCAAGAGAAACGAAGCTTTAGTAATTATTTCTGAAATGATTGAATGAAGAGCCTGCACAGAAAACAATGATAAAAGAAGAGGAATGACATATTCTCTGCCGTACTGCTATCTGACACTTATGAAGCAAAACAATTTGCTCAAGATGTGTTTGAAACTCATGGACACCCTTTTGAAACTTTAGATCAACGTGTAAGGTTAATATCGATTAGAAGTATAACTTCCTACAAATCATTTCTTGTCGTAACAATAAAAGACATAATCATTTAATGTTTATACTTTTGATATATATTCAGCATTACTAATTCAATGTATTGGGGTTTTTGAAATTTCTTAATTTATGAAAATATATATAACATGTATTTTACTTTGGTGTCTCATGTTTATATCAGGAAAATAGAAAGAACTTTAAACTTTCAGTTTAGTATGATATTCAGGTCGTTGAGATGCATCAGTTCTTGCTTAACTCTTCTTCTTTTTTTAAAAATAATGGTAGTGTCCGGGTCAGTTTGCACACACCTCGACTAATTCCACTAGGTACCGGCTACCTATCACCAACACAAGTACCAAATAACTCTATCTACCAAGGCTTAGACAAATGGGACGAAATAACCTAGTGTTTTTGTCTCCAGTGTGATTTGAACCGGAGAACACACGGTTCTCCACCCACTTCATTGACCAGTACCACTAGGCTACACCCTTGGGTGTCATTTCTTGCTTAATTATAAAGTTGATTGTAATATGTTTTACAAAAGGCATGAACTGATATCACCCAAGCTCGGACCTGCTATCATCTTCTCAAAATTTAAGGAGTTACACTTCTAAGTTATATTTTTTAGACCCTCCAAGCAGTTAGAACACAACATTGCATACTTTTAATAACAAAGTATGACATAAAGATAAGATTTAAAAAGCACGATAGCATTTAATTAAAAGAAGTGTCTTTGAAGAAAGAGGGCGTAAAATTATACTCTCATGAAAAGAATAGAAAAAATGACCACTAATAATATTTTGTTACTTTGTCAAAAAAAAAAAAACTAAATATGCCTAGGAAAATAATGCATGTATCTAGTCTAAAAAAAATCTTGCATTAGATAATTAAAGCAGAGATCAATGAGCTCCTTTTTCCCTAGGTTCCCCTTAGTCTAGACAACTTTGAGAAAATATGGCATCTATCTCACCTTAAGGCCAACAGGTGGAGTGGTACAAAGACCATTATACCCATTCAATTTCCCTTTTAAACGATGTGGGACATCATATAATCAACACCTTCCCACATGTGTAATTCGATTCTAAAATTCATCTGCGGACTTCAATGCGGATTTTTTAATAGAAATAATTACTTCAGAAAACCTAGTAAATCTAATAAGTAATTTTGAACTTTAGAATTACGTGTGAAAGAATCCGAGCATTCGACCAAAACCTTAAAACCGTGAATGGAGTAGTGCAAGACTTTTATAAGCACTTTTACCTCCAATGTGAAACATTATTAATTAGCTAAGGTACCTCAACAAAATTATTGTTCCTCTATTTCTGTAACGACCCGACCGGTCGTTTTGAGTACCAGCGCTCCGTTCAGCAGTCGGAGGCCATGAACAGCTTCATTTCAGGTATTATGACTTGTACGTGTGGTCAGAATTTGATTTCGGAAAATTCGGAGTTGATTTGGGAAGAGAATTCTCATTTCGAAAGCTTAAAGTTGAAAGAATGAGCTAGGATTTGAATTTCAAGTAAACGACCTCGGAATCGGGATCTGAAGGTTCC
>MU722628.1:0-15629 GCA_026770625.1 Nicotiana glauca
AAGTAATTTATTTGTTTATTTCATCCTATTATATTTTTATATTTTTATATTTAATTTTCCTATTATTTGTTCTACTATTTTTGATGTTTTCCTAATTAATTCTCTTTTATTTATTTTTAATTTTGGAATTCTTTACTTGGGGTAAAAATCACGTGCTCACACATACAACTCTGGTTGCTGGTTGGGCCGGTTCGATGGCTCTGTATGAATTAGCAGTTTTTTATCCTTCTGATCCTGTTCTTGATCCAATGTGGAGACAGGGTATATTTGTTATACCCTTTATTACTCGTTTAGGAATAATCAATTCATGGGGCAGTTGAAGTATCACTAGAGGGACTGTAATGAATCCAGCTACTTGGAGTTACGAAGGTGTAGCTGGAGCATATATTATGTTTTCTAGCTTATGGTTTTTGGCAGATATCTACCATTGGGTGTATTGGAATCTAGAAATATTTTTTGATGACCGTACAGGAAAACCCCCTTTGGATTTGCCAAAGATCTTTGGAAATTCATTTATTTCTCTCAAGGGTGGCTTGCTTTGGTTTAGGTGCATTTCATGTAACAGACTTGTATGATCCTGGAATATGGGTGTCTAATCCTTATGGACTAACGGGAAAAGTACAACCTATAAATCCAGCGTGAGGCGTGGAAGGTTTTGATCCTTGTGTTCCAGGAGGAATAACTGTTCATCATATTGCAGCATGAACATTGGGCATATTAGCGAGCATATTCCATCTTAGCGTCCATCTGCCACAACGTCTATACAAAGGATTGCGTATGGGAAATATTAAAACCATCCTTTCTAGTAGTATCGATGTTGTCTTTTACAACATTTATTGTTGCCAAAACTATATGATATGATACGACAACTGCCCCGATTGAATTATTTGGGCCCACTCGTTACCAATAGGATCAGGGTTACTTCTAGCAAGAAATATATTGAAGAGTTAGTGCTGGGATAACAGAAAATCAAAGTTTATCAGAAGCCTGGTCTAAAATTTCTGAAAAATTAGCTTTTATGTTTACATCATCAATAATCCGGCAAAAGGGGGATTACTCAGAGCAGGATCAATGGATAACGTGGATGGAATAGCGGTTAGATGGTTAGGACACCCTATCTTTAGAGATAAAGAAGGCCATGAACTTTTTGTACGTCGTATGCCTACGTTTTTTGAAACATTTCCGGTCGTTTTGGTAGATTACGATGGAATTGTTAGAGCCGATGTTCCTTTTAGAAGGGCAGAATCGAAGTATAGTGTTGCACAAGTGAGTGTAACTATTGAGTTCCACGGCGGTGAACTCAACGGCGTCAGATATAGTGATCCTGCTATTGTGAATAAATATGCTAGACTCGCTCAATTGGGTGAATTTTTGAATTAGATCGTGCTACTTTGAAATCTGATAGTGTTTTTCGTAGCTGTCCAAGGGGTTGGTTTACTTTTAAGCATGCTTCGTTTGCTTTGCTCTTCTTCTTTCACACATTTGGCATGGTGCTAAAACCTTGTTCAGAGATATTTTTGCTAGTATTGACCCAGATTTAGATACTCAAGCCAAACTTGGAGCATTCCAAAAACTTGGAGATCCAACTACGAAAAGATAGGCAGTCTGATACAACATTGCTATTGCTTTGGTATCTTTCTTTTGCCATAATTTTCTTTCTTTTACTTCTATTGACATACGGTACTAGAGAAATATTTCTTCGAATCAACTTCTTTTTTACTCTTCTTCGTTCTTTATCCGAAAGATGATAAAAAAGTAACAAACAGGTATAAAAGCTATAATTGTAAACCACGATCGAATCTATGAAAATATTGGTGTATACATTCCTCTTAGTCTCGACTCTAGGGATATCTTTTTTCGCTATCGTTTCTTGAGAACCGCCTAAAGTTCCAACTAAAAAGAACTAAAAAGGTAAAATAAATTTTTATTATCTTAGTTGATGTACTGAGCCTCCTGGTATCAGGAGGCTCAGTACCTCAACTAATCTCCATGTTCCTCAAATGGGTCACTTAGTTGTTGAGAAGGTAGCCTAAAAGCGATATATAAGGCATACCCAGTAAAACATACAAGTAAACCAGATATAAAGGTGGCGACTAGGGTTGTTGTTTCCATTCTTATCATATTTATATAATTTTAAGACCCCAGTGGATTTATGATAGGCTCGTTTATTTACAACGTAATGGGATACAAAGTCAACAGATCTCAATGAATACAATAGGATTTATGGCTACAAAAATTATTGAAAACAGTTCTAGATATGGTCCAAGACAAACCGCGGTAGGAGATTTATCAAAATAATTAAATTCAAAATATGGTAAAGTAGCTCCTTGGTGGGGAGCTACTCCGTTGATGGGTTTCGCAATGGTCTTATTTGCGGTATTTCTATCTATTATGTTTTAGATTTATAATTCTTTCGTTCTATTGGATGGAATTTCAATGAATTAGTTCTATAAAAACCGCAAAGTTTTGCTTTTCAGTCCAAAATGAATCATTTAGAGCTCCAATTTCTAGTCCATTCTATTTTCTTTTGCTAGTTCGATCATGAAATTTCTTTCTTTCTATATTTCCGGAGTATGAGTGTGTGACTTGTTATAACTAGTCCTATTGATAGTACAGAAAATGGGTCTGTCATCTTGATAGAGATGGTTCATCTTCGTCAGATATTTATTCTAAAATTTGTAACACGAAATTGATTAAGAAATATTTGAACTATTATTCATACTTAATATTCAGACCTTGTGTCTAGGCACCAAAAAAATTTCAAACAAAGAATTCTCTAAATCGAAAGATTCTTTTCTTTCAACTCATATTTATATTTTGACCAAAAGCAAAACTTTTCTTTGAGTTTTCTGTCATTCTATTTATTCAGGAATAAGTGATGACCCGAGGATTCTTACTCGGGGAATTCTTGATTTGATTTAGGTTAGGTTTTTTTATTGAATCATCATAGTTCTTGTATGAATATAAGGTTTTAATCGATTCATATGGTCTTAATAAGAGAATTCTTATCAATAATAAATAAAATAAATAATAAAATCCATAATAGAAAAAAGAGAATTCAAGAAGTCCATAACTATCAAAATAAAGATAAAGATGAATGCGTCAACTTGATATTTTGGTATTATCACTACAAAAAAGATCTTTCGGATTTTTCAGAGAGATGAGAACATAACTTAATAAATTTAAAACTTTCAATTCCATATCCGTTACAACTAGTATTTGGGTGCTTTTACTTGAGTAGTACGAGATGAAAGTCTCATATACGGTTCTCAGAGGAGGAGTTCCGCCTATCTCAATAAAGTATATGATTGGTTCGAAGAACGTCTCTAGATTCAAGCAATTGAAGATGATATAACTAGTAAATGCGTTCCTCCCCATGTTAATATATTTTATTATTTAGGAGAAAATACTCTTGCTTATTTTTAGTACAAGTGGCTACTGGGTTTGCAATGACTTTTTACTATCGTCTGACCATTACTGAGGCTTTTGCTTCTGTTCAATACATAATGACTGAAGCCAACTTTGGTTGGTTAATTCGATAAGTTCATCTATGGTTGGAAAGTTTGATGGTCCTAATGATGATCCTGCATTTATTTCGTTCGTATCTGATGTACAGGAGAATTTCGGCACATTTTAATACTAATTGCTTAGATTTTAGCTTGTTTTAATGCAATTATAATTGATACTTATGTAGTTTTGTTACTTCTACAGTACATAAGGAAGGGGAACTCAAGAACATAGAAATGGAAGCAAAAAGACAATAAAAGAGCAAAATGTTGCACAAATGTTGATTTGCGGTTCACTATGCGATCACAGATCTGACATGCGAGCCGCATAATGGACAAAAGAATCGCAGACTGAAGTAGAGACCTGAGCCTAATTTCAAGTAAAGAATGCGATTCAAGATGCGACCGCATAATCAAAATGCGGTTTCACATAGTGATCGCATAACCAACCATGAAGACTACTGAAGGTCAAAGATGCGAGACAAAATGCGGCCGCATAACTCAAATGCGGACCGCATAATGGTAATGCGGTAAAGACCTGTAAACCAAGGTTTTAATCTGCGGTCTGGGTGTTCAAATGCGGACCGCATACTTGTTCTGCGACAAGAATGCGGTCGCATATCGGACCTGAAAGGGCAATTTTGTCCATTTTCTTTCCTGATTTTTGCCCCACTATAAATAGTTTTATGAAGCCTTTGTGGGCTCATCTTGTCTAGTCTTTACACTACATTCCAATACATAAATATTCTTTGTTTTTGGAAGCTTTTGGTTGAAGATTCCCTACTTTGTAAGCATTCATGGCATTAAATATTAGTTGGTCCTTGTATTTTAGCATGTGTAGCTAACTTTAAATACTAAGGTTGTGGACCCTAAATGGGTGTTATGTTAATGGGTGTTTAACATTGAATATATGTATAATGGTTGGTTGATATTTATTTACTTCTCATTCTTCATTTATTGTTGGTGGTTGGAAACATTAACAAAAGCCATTAAATTCTTGCTTTACTTGGAAAAGTGGGTTAGAATATTGTAGAAGTAGATATCAATGACTCAAGGCTTTAAACCTTTTTTAATAAAATCGCTTAGAAATAAATGGGTTTTAGTTGGCATACATTGATGATTCTTCATTGCAATTTTTTTACATTTGGGAAAATTATAAGGAGGAAATACTACTCAACTGTTGGGAAATATTGGATAGTATATTAGGCATCATTTGCATATCAAAAGAACCTTCCATTAGAAATATATCATATTAACACCTGTAAACATTACACTTCATAAAAGGGGACACAACCTTGGTTGATTAATCAAATTGATCACTCGTTAAACATTTCAATTAGCCATTACTTCAAATCAAACTCCTTACATACTCTTGTTACTACAAACCACTATCTTGTTAATATTAACCGAATAAAGATAAGACTTTAGTTGAGCAACACACTGAACAAGTAACCTTTTCACACCTATTCCCTGTGGGATTCGACCCCAACCTTGTTGGGTTATTATATTTGACACCGGCCGCCTTACACTCTTAATTAAAGTGTAATTTGAGCGTATCAAATTTTGGCGCCGTTGCCGGGGAATACGGTCTTGAAAATACTATTTAGTGTGTACTTTACTTAACGTCTACTTCTATTCCATCACACTTTGCTTGCTTTACTTGGTGTTGATAGGAAAACATGTCCGATTATGATGATGATGTGGAGGGAGAAATGGAAGAAAATGCTTTCGCAGACATCGAAGAATACATTGATGATACCAATGCCATTGTGCCTCCGGCTGTTGGAGCGGCAACATTCAAGGTGGAGCATGGTTCAATTCTGATGCTTAAGGAAGAAGGGTTCTTCAGGAATTCCATTGACGATGATCCAACGCAATACCTTAGGAATTTCTTGGGTGTGTGCGCAATGCACAAACAAAACAATATATCCGACAATGCCCTGAGGTTGAGATGCTTCAAGTATTCTCTAGCTGGGGATGCAAGGAAATGGCTCCAGAATCTACCTCCCAACTCTATTCATTCTTGGCCCGAGCTTGTTCGGGCGTTTCTGTCCAAATGGTTCCCGCAAAGCAAAAAGTCTGAATTGCAGGATAATATTTTCTTCTTCAAGCAGATACAGGGGGAGCAGTTGCATGAGGCATGGGATCGCTTCAAATTATACTTGGTGAGGTCTCCAAACCATGGGTTCCCGGATTGCATGTTGTTGGAAAAATTTTACATGGGTTTGGATCCTATGAACCAAGCCATCGCCAAAAATGCAGTTGACGAATCTTTCATGGACAAATCATTTGCTCGAGTGACGCAAATCCTGGACAAAATGGCAAAGCACAACCAAGCATGGCATTCAGAGGATACCATCGGAGGAATCTCATATGGCTCTCCTTCTTTGAGCAATTTGATCAAGGAAAATCAGGAGAGGGATCAAGTGATTGCTAGGCTTGCTACAAATGTAAATGTGCTAACAAAGATGTTTACCGAGAACCAGACAAAGAAAGTGAATGCAGTGGAGGATACCCAACCCAACATGGAGGAAAATTTTGAGGAAGCGAAGTATATCAACAACCCTCAAGGAGGGTATCAAAGGCAACCCTACCATGGTCAAGGGAAACAAAGCCATTGGAGGCCAAACCCGCAAGGGCAAGGCAACCAACAATGGAGAATTGATCAAGGTAACTCGCATCAATGAAATTGGAACAATAACAATAACTTTGTAAATCGGATCTCCAACCCTTATGTCCCCCCAAAAGGTCATTATGCAAATCAAGGGTCGTCGAGTGAGTCAAAGTTAGAAAGCACGCTTAAAAGAGTGTTTCAAAACCAAGAGAAGTCTGACGCATCCATGAGAAACATGACCGAAGTTGTTAGCTCTCACACCGCATCTATCCAAAAGCTAGAGATGCAAATGAGAGACCTTTCAAGAGAGCAAAACCCAAAGCAAAAAGGGCAACTTCCTAGTGATACCATTGCGAACCCGAAGAGTGGTGGAGGTGGCTCAACCTCTCACGTCATGGCAATAACTACAAGAAGTGGAAAGGTTTTACAAGGTGATATTGAACAAGAGGTTGTTGGGGAAGAAGTCGAACAAGAAGTTGAAGCCGAAGAGCAAGGGGTTGTTCAAGTTGAAAGGG
Organism: Nicotiana glauca; assembly: GCA_026770625.1. NCBI lineage: Eukaryota > Viridiplantae > Streptophyta > Magnoliopsida > Solanales > Solanaceae > Nicotiana > Nicotiana glauca. The sequence goes on from MU722628.1 coordinate 6,636, forward strand.
TGCCGGAAAAAGAAAAGGTGCAAGAAGTAATCCAAGAAAAGGTGAAAGAAAAGGAGAGGGAGACATCAAAAGCTCCATTTCCTATTCCTAGACCTCCTCCGCCTTTTCCTCAAAGACTTATTCGAAGGGTTGATGATAGCAAGCTTGAGAAATTATATGATATCCTTAAGCAATTGTCGGTGAACATTCCATTCTTGGAAGCTTTCCAAGAAATGCTGGGGTTTGCCAAATATTTGAAGGATTTGATCACCAAAAAGAGGACCACAAAGAATGAGCTAGTAAACATGACTCATCGGGTTAGCTCCATTATTGCCACAAGCCTTGTCCAAAAGAAAGAGGACCCGGGAGCATTTACTATCCCATGTACTATCGGAGAGCATGATTTTGCAAGAGCCCTTTGTGACAATGGGCTTAGCATCAACTTGATTCCACTTTTCATCTGCAAGCAAGCGGGATTAGGGATGCCAAGGACAACAAGCATGAGGTTACAAATGGCCGATCAATCTATTAAGCGACCGGTAGGCATTGTTGATGATGTGATTGTGAAAGTTGGAGAATTCAATTTGCCTGCCGACTTTGTGATTCTTGATTGTGCTGTAGATAAAGAAATCCCTATCATCTTGGGGAGACCATTCCTAGCCACGTAAAGAGCACTCATGGATTCGTAGCGAAATGAAATTAAGTTCCGGGTGAATGATGAAGAAGTTACATTTCAAACAAGCAAGGGTATGAAATTACCCCACGAGTATGAGAGTATTTCGGTGATAGATGTGGTTGATAAGGTAGAAGATGCCGTCGAATTGAAAATGGAAGAGCAATGCCTTGGTGAGTCATTGGCGGCTATCTTGGTGAACTTTGATGGTGAGGACATGGATGGGTACATGGAGTCGGTAAATGCATTGGAGGGTCTTGGATCCTACACTTATACTCTGGCAAATCTTTCTCTTGACTTGGAGAATAGGGCCACACCTCCCTCCAAGCCATCAATCATTGAGCCACCGAAACTAGAGCTAAAGCCTCTACTGCCGCACTTAAGGTATAAATTTCTTGGCTTTAATGATACTTTACCCGTAATCATTTCGTCTTTGTTAAATGATGTGCAGGTAAACCAATTATTGGAGGTCTTGAAAGAACACATGCAAGCCATTGGATGGACTATTGCGGACATCCGTGGGAATTTGTGAGCATAAAATCCAATTAGAGAGCGAGACAAAGCCAAGTGTGGAACATCAAAGGCGGCTGAACCTGTCAATGCAAGAGGTAGTAGAGAAGGAGATTATCAGGTGGTTGGATGCCGGGGTAGTTTACCCTATTATGGATAGTTCGTGGGTAAGACCAGTACCATGTGTGCCAAAAAAGGGTGGCATGACCGTGATCGAGAATGAGAAGAATGAGCTCATCCCAAAACGAACCGTGACTGGATGGCGAGTTTGTATGGACTATCGAAAGCTTAATAGTGCAACTTGCAAAGACCACTTCCCTATGCCTTTTATTGATCAAATGCTTGATCGGCTAGCGGGGAGGTCATTCTATTATTTCCTCGATGGGTATTCCGTCTACAATCAAATCAACATCGCTTTGGAAGACCAAGAGAAAACTACTTTCACTTGCCCGTATGGCACATTTGCTTTTAGTCGGATGCCATTTGGTTTGTGCAATGCTCCGGCTACCTTCCAAAGGTGTATGATGTCCATATTCTCCGACATGGTTGAGTATTTTCTTGAAGTCTTCATGGATGATTTCTCTGTGGTTGGTGATTCATTCGAGCACTGTCTTAACAACCTTAGACAAGTGCTCAAGAGATGCGAAGAAACAAATCTTGTGCTAAATTGGGAGAAGTGTCACTTCATGGTTGACGAAGGCATTGTGCTTGGGCACAAAATTTCAAAGCATGGTATTGAAGTCGACGGGAAAAGATTGATATTATTTCAAAGCTTCCTCCAGCAACTTCCGTGAAAGGTGTTAGGAGTTTTCTAGGACATGCTGGGTTTTACAGGTGCTTCATCAAAGACTTCTTAAAGATTGCTAACCCCATGTGCAAACTCCTCGAAAAGGATGCCAAGTTTGTATTTGACGAGAATTGTCTTAAAGCTTTTGAGGAGTTAAAGAAAAGGCTCACCACGACACCCATCATTGTCACGCCCGATTGGTCACTTCCCTTCGAGCTCATGTGTGACGCTAGTGGTGTAGCCATTGGAGCAATGCTTGGCCAACGTCACAACAAAGTTCTCCACCCAGTGTACTATGCAAGTAAAACTCTCAATGGGGAACAAATGAATTACACGGTAATTGAGCAATAGCTTCTTGCTATTGTGTATGCTTTTGAAAAATTCCGGGCCTGTTTGTTGGGGACCAAGGTGGTGGTATACACAGATCATGCGACTCTTTGCTATCTCATGGCAAAGAAGGATGCGAAGCCTCGATTGATTCGATGGGTCTTGTTGTTGCAAGAATTTGACTTTGAGGTCAAGGATCACAAAGGAACGCAAAATCAAGTGGCGGATCATTTGTCAAGGCTTGAAGAAGAAGGGAGACCAAAGGGAGATCTTGAAATCAATGATGCATTCCCGGATGAGCACCTATTGGAATTATCTAGCACTTTTGCTCCTTGGTATGCCGATATTTCTAACTACTTGGTTAGTGACCTTATCCCGGACGGATTGGAATCATATCAAAGAAAGAAATTTTTGAGAGACTGCCGACAATACTATTGGGAGGAACCATACTTGTTCCGTGTGTGTGCTGACAATATTATCAGAAGGTGTGTTCCCGAAGAAGAGGTTATGCCGATTCTCAAGGCATGTCATGATTCACCTGTTGGAGGTCATCATGGAGGAAATCGAATGGCAGCTAAAGTTCTTGAATGTGGATATTATTGTCCTTCCATCTACCATGATGCCAGTCAAATTGTCAAAGCTTGCGATCAATGTCAACGACAAGGTTCAATCTCCAAGAGGCATGAAATACCAATGCACTTTGTGCTGGAGATAGAGATCTTTGACGTATGGGGGATCGATTTCATGGGTCCCTTTGTAAGTTCTTGTGGAATGAAATACATCTTGGTAGCTGTGGACTACGTGTCCAAATGGGTTGAAGCAGTTGCCTTACCAAACAATGAGGCGAGGAGTGTGACCGCTTTCTTGAAGAAAAACATATTCACGCGGTTTGGCACCCCTAGAGCCATTCTGAGTGATGGTGGATCTCATTTCTGAATAGGGCTTTTGCGAGGCTACTTGAGAAGTATGGAGTAAAGAACAAGGTAGACACACCCTATCATCCGCAGTCAAGTTGAGGTTTCCAACTGCTAGATCAAGAGCATCTTAGCAAAAATTGTGAACTCAAATAGGACCGACTGGTCAAGGAAGCTAGATGATGCATTGTGGGCATACCGCACGAACTACAAAACTCCTATTGGTACTTCTCCTTATCGGCTAGTCTTTGGTAAAGCATGTCATCTACCCGTGAAATTGGAGCACAAAGCTATGTGGGCATTGAAAAGATTGAACTTAGACTGGGCTGAGGCTGCAAATTTGAGGTTGACACAACTCAATGAAATGGAGGAATTCTGATTCCATGCTTATGAAAGTGCAGTTGTGTACAAAGAACGAATGAAGTTTGTCCATGACAAGAAGATCTTGAAAAGAGAGTTTAAGGCGGGTGATTTGGTCTTGCTCTTTAATTCGAGGCTAAAATTGTTTCTGGGCAAGCTTAAATCAAAATGGTCCGGTCCATTCAAGGTGGTGACTGTCTCTCCTTATAGAGCGGTGGAATTAGAGTCGACAGATGGGTCCCGGACATTTAGGTAAATGGCCAACGCATCAAGCATTATTTGGGCACTGATGGTGAAAAACATTTGGTGGAGCAGCTGACTCTCAAAGATGGTCCATGCCCAACCCTTGAGTGAAATCAAAAGAACATCAATTCCGTCGTGCCGCGATATTAAATCAAGCGCTTCATGGGAGGCAACCCATGTGTGGTAACACCCTTTTATTCCTTGAATTTTTCAATTTTTGGTAGATAGATTTATTTGAGCAATTCAAAGTGTGTGTTAGAGTGCAGAGGGTTCAAAAGATCTCAACACTTGACGAGGACGCATAAAATTCAAAGAAAAGGCACAAGGTGAATTCTGCGGTAGGAATGCGGTCGCATTGTTGTTATGCGGACCGCATTTTGACCGCAAACATAGGCAGAAAGTTTGTCCAAAATTGGAGTTCAATATGCGGTGGATCGGTGCACTCTGCGGTCCGCATTTCACTTATGCGACCGCATTGTGCACCGCAGACCCTTCCTTCTCAGCTTGCTCTTTAAAATCACCGCATAACACATATGCGGTCGCATAGTGTGTTCTGCGGTGAAGTGTTCACCGCAGACTTTCCAGGTAAGCTTCGCACTCGTCTCGCACTCTTTAAACAAAAACAAAATAAAAAAAAAAAAGAAAAAGGCAGAAAAAAAAACAAATGAAAAAGAAAAAGACAAAAGAGGAACTCGATCGAGCCCCGGACTGAGACAGATCAGAATCACCCAAGGACTACATTTGTTACCCTTGTACCCTCTTTTGGTATGTAACCCGTTTCCTCCCTCATTGTGTTTTTAATTTCTTTGAGGTTTTGGATGTCGTTTTTGTTTAATCCTGTACAAATGTTTAGCTTAGGATTTTGTGTAGTTTTTTCTTGCTGGTGTAGTTGCTTCTGAGCTAAAGATGATGTGGGGTAAGGGGTAGAACAAAAGTACGGCTACCATTGTTGAATACTAGGGTGAGTTGTTGAAGACGATGACTTCTGCGGTCCGCATTTATGAAATGCGGTCCGCATTTTAGTCGCAGAATAAGCCCTAGGTCCTCTGAGGACGATGGCAAAATGCGGTCGATATGGGGTCGCATAGTTAAAATGCGGTCCGTATATTGACCGCACAATTAAAACCCTTGTTTCCTATTAAAGATGGTGAAATGCAGTTGATATGTGGTCGCAGAACTCAAATGCGGTCAGCATACCCACCGTAGAGTTAAACAGAACTCCCAGTGAATGAGCCTTGCATTCTGCGGCCATTCTGTGATCGCATTCTCTACTTTGCGATGAGTTATGCGATCGCATTTAGAGATTCATGTTTTGGGAATCCAGTCTGCGATGGTTATGCGGTCTGCATAGTGGTTATGCGACCGCATAACCTATCGCAGGTTGAACCTACTTTTTTGCCATCAGTTCTGCGATAACTCTGCGGTCCGCATTGTGGTTTTGCGACCGCAGAGTACGCCGCATTTTGAACTTCTTCTTTAAATTTCTTCTGTGTTTATTTCACTATGTTTCTATTGGCACTCACATTTCACCCTTGTGCAGATATGGCTCTCAGACAAAAGCATGCCCTACCAAAGCCCTCCTCCAAACCAAAGTCGAAGCGACAGACGACAGAATCTGTAGAACCACGGCCCTCCCAGTCTGATACGGAGGTGCTGCTACCCGAGGTTGATTTGGTAGCAGAAGCAAGGAGGAAGCATGGGACTGATTTCCATCTCTGCTAGGGAATAGAGGGGTCCCGGGAAAAGTACAAAGAAGGGCTTCTCAAACGAAAACTTCTGCCCGAGAAGTAATTGAGCCTGAACGAGTTGAAGGACAAGTACCCCCATATCTTGGAGAACCTCAAGACGAGAAAATGGGAGTCCTTCACTGAGCCACCGGCTGAATACAACGAATCCATTGTTCGGGAATTTTATGCATCGTGTGGGGCCTCCAGGACCAAGCACCAAAAATAAAACAGAGACTTTGGTGAAGTGCTTGTCCGAGGGCAAACAGTCTTCTGCCATGGCACTACCATAAATGATGTATATTTCCCTGACTGGCGTCCTGGCACCGCAGAATATAATGAGAAGTTTGCGAACCGGGAAAGTGAACGAGGGTGGATTGCCTCCATAATTGCAAAGGGAACCCCTGCCTGGATCAACCCGGGAAAGAAGATCTACAAGGAAAGTCTGTCAAGAGAGGGTCGTTTCTGGCTTGCATTCCTCACTTCTATATTGATACCAACTTAGAACGAAACGGAGATTGCCATTGAGAAGGCACTCCTCATTACATGTATCATGAATGGTATTAAGATAGATGTAGGGGAAGTGATATTTCAGGAGATAGGGATCAGGGCCACACAAAAAGCTACCTCACTTCCATTCCCTTCCTTGATCACAACACTATGCAAGGCTGCGGGAGTACCGGTTGATGAACGCCACGACAGAAAAGGAAAGGAGCCAGGGTTCATTGATATCACTCGCCTTGGTAATGCTGCTATCCCACGAGTGGTCGCAAGTCAGGCACAAACTATTGCAGAGCCATAAGATTCCCAGCCTACTGAGGTCCCTTCAGCTACTGAGGTACCATTTTCCACTCCCCAACCTGCTTATCAAGCCACTACTCCCCAGCCTGCTACGACCATTCCTGCTGTCTCAAAACTTGGTCCATTGGCTCAGCATGCCAATGCTAAAGTTGACCAACTTCTGAAGACACTGCCGAGTCTTATAAAGCAAGCCCTGACCCCCATGCAAGCCTTAGTGGCATCCATTCAGCAGCAGCAGTCAGACTATGCGGAGCGTTTGCAACAACTTGAAGTGCGGGTGGAGAAGATAGAGCGGGGCGAAGTGAGTGGTTTGCCTGAACTCAAGAAGGAGGTTGCTGCTATGAAGGTTGAATTCTAAAAAATGCAGAATTTGGAATTCGATCTATCATCCCTCCTCCCTACAGATGATGATCAGGGTACAGGTCCAGCGCCTCCAGATTTGGGTCTTGACTTCTCGACATTGATGACTAAGACTGTCCTTCCACCCCGAAGCTTCCCAACCTAAAGCTGCTCCAGCTCTTATTGTGACCCCTTCTGAGGAGGACTCCGGAAGTTCTGATAAATTGGAGGATGAGGAGAACAAGGAGGATGAGGAGAGTTCGGGGTATTCGAGTGATGAAGTCCCTCAAGATAAGGGAAAGAAGATTGTAGATGCCTCAGTTGAGGATGCTACTCTTGAGGAGGCTACCGATGACAAAGTGGAGCGAGCAGATATCCAGCAGGCGATCCAGAGGTCTTTAGTAGACCAGGCCATTCATGCAGTCCCTGTGGCCACCCCATCATCAGTGGGTGAGTCCAGCAGTTCACAGGCTCCAGCACGTGCACCATCTCTAGCTCCAGCTCCAGCTCTGACTCCTACTCTTGATCAGCCTGAGTGCATCACTTCTCAGACCGAGCTTTTGCCAGTCCCAGTCTCTATATCAGAGGGTGACCCCTCCAGCATTCAGCCGGCTACTGACTCCCATAGCACTTAGTGTGCCTTCGGGAGCTTCACCTCAAACTCATCTCTTTATTTTTATGCGTTGGGGACAATTCATGCTTTAAGTTGGGGGTGGAAGGTAGCATTGTAGATATTTTTGTGTAAATATTCTTGTGTGATATTGGAAGTTCGAATTGGAATCTTTGTATATATGCATATCAGTAGTTTAACCATCAAACTCATGTACTTATGCATATCTTGTGTTCTGTATATATTGGTATGACTTCAGAACATGAGTTGTGTTTTTAATGATGATGTTAATATTAGTGTTTACTTTGTGTTTATAATAGTGTTGTGTTCATAATGGTGTTGTTAACGTTAGTATTAATCATTATCCTTATATAAGAAAAACAACAAAAACAAGTAGATAGTGATTAGGAATCAATCCCCTTTGGTTTTTCTTTTCCCGGCTGTTTTCCAAGGGTGTAATAGTAGAACCAGGATCGTAGGATGAGTCATTTTGACCAGTTTGGTGTAATTGCCTAGTATCAAGCATGTGCGTCTGTACATATCATATACCCTTCCTCACATATAAAATATATATATATATTATTTTTTTCGACTTTTCCCGATGATGGAGTGATTGAAAACTTTCTTAAGGGAATTAGTCTTTGTTGTAAGGCCCCGGAAAATTTCGCTAAGTAATCTAGGATTTCGTGGTGCCATGTAGGCTAGGATAATTATTATATTTTATGTGCTATGAACATGGTGGACATCAATTAGACTTGGTAAATATGAGTATAAGTCTTATGGTAAGTGATGTGAGGTCCAAATGGAAGCCTGAGTGTATGCCAAATGGGAAAAATCTCGCAATAAGCTAAAATTTCAAATGGATTCGCACAAGGCTCCACTTTAAACGGTCATATCTAAATATGTATGAGGTTTTATGTGGTGAATAGCATATCAAATTAAAGGTCTTTTATTCTAGTTTCCAACTCTTCAAACCATTCGTCATTTGGACATCCCTACGCGAAGTTATGGTCAAATTACCAAAGGCTGGAAAATGATATCCTGTGTCAATTCTGCGACCGCAGAATGTGTCACATTTCTCACTCTGCGGTCGCATTTTGGCCGCAGAATGGGCCAGTGTAGCCCAGTTTTGGGCGTCGATTCTGCGGTCCATTCTGCTATAGCAGAACCGACATCGTGGGGTTATTTTTTTTAATTTCTAAACCCGACCCCCTATCGATATATTAGGTGGTATAGCTCATTTTGAGCATTTTTCGGAACGTTTCTAGAGGGAGAGAGGGGTTTTAGAGAGGGAAAGTTTTTCCCATCAAATTTCTCCATAAAATCTTGCTAATTCCTTAAAGATAATCAAGTGAAGGCCCTAGATCTTCATCCCAAAAGATTGATGTTGATAGAATTTCCGGAATATCGTAGTAATTAAAGGAAGGCTCAAGAAAGGTATGTATGGCTAAAACCCCCTTTTTATTAGAAATCGAGCTCCATTGGTGCTTACGAACGTGTGGTAAGAGTTGAATTGGCTAGTGTATTGATTGTTATTGCGAAATTAATTGATGTACATATATCTATACATATTCGTGAAGGATGTGCCTCATTGTGAATAACGTGCCAATCTTAATAACAAGAGAATGATGAAAAGTATAACTATTTGTTGTGCCTCAATGTGGATAACGTGCCAATCTTGATAATTAGAGAATGACGAAAAGTACAGTTATGTGTTGAATTACTTG
>MU722628.1:26031-60528 GCA_026770625.1 Nicotiana glauca
CCTTTGTTTGATTATTCGTATTTTTCTGCACTTATATATTCTTTAAACAATTATGAAATCGCCTATTTCTAAACTTCAACATGCTTTTAACTTTTATACTTCCCTTGTTTCAATCGCCATGTGAAAGCTGTCTTGTTTGCTTACTTGTTGTTTACCTTTAAAGTCACAATTGTAGCATGGCCGGGAACCACACTAGTGGATCTTGGGGGGTGCCTAACACCTTCCCCCGATATAATTTCAAGCCATTACCCATTCTCTTGTTCTTCTTCTCTTTTAATCTCTTAGTGTCCTAATGCACTTAATCATTAGGTGGCGACTCTTCTAAATTGCAAACCCAATTCCCAAAAGGAAAAGAGTTGTTCGCCCAAATGTCATAAACTCGATTTCGCCTTAGAAAAAAGGGGCATCAACCATACTTTCAAAATATCATATATATTCATTTATAAGCATGCACAGGGTTTTTGTAATTTTTCTATAATTTTAAAGGCTTTAATATGTTTTATTTCTTCCTCTTTTACTTATAAAATTTCCAATAATTATCCTTCAAATTATTTTTGTGTTGATTTAGCCATCTAATTTCTACATTTATGCCAAAATATTTTTAAAATATGTTTAGTGCATTTTTATAATTGCATTTTAGCATTTTTTTTAAAAGCTAATTTGCATATAATTGCGATATTAGCCCTGTTAATGTATAATTTCATTTATATGCATAAAATTGATATTCTAAATTTTTAAATTATTAAATATCTATTTTAAATCATTTTTGCACACAAAATTATTTTTTAGAAATTATTTGTTATTTATTATAAACTATATGGGGATAAATTGGCTATTTAAAATCTAGCGAAATTGCATTTCAATTTTAGCCTCAATTGAACCCAATACCCCAGCCTAATTTCAGACTAAATAACCCGACCTAGGCCCTAATTACCCCTACCCGACCCAAAACCAATTAGATCCTGGCCGTTGATCTTTAGTCTTACATTTTTTATTCCAAACGACCCCCCAACCCTAACCATTTTCCCACATCCGCCGCCCTAAGATCCTATCCTCTCTCAAAACACTCTCAACCTAACCCTAGACCTTTAACCGACGATCTCTCTTCTCCGGTCATCTCCGATGACTTCTCACCGTCTCCTAAGCCTGTAATGGATTCTCTCGTGCCATGCCTGCCTTCTCGAAGGTCTTCAAGGGCGTAGGGCCATACCGACTTGCATCTAGGTTTTGTCACTTGTATGTTCTTCACTACTCCAGTGTGATTTCAAGCAAAATCATGCGGTATTTGTTACGATCCTTGGGATTCTGGACAGGTTCCTTTATCTCTATATGGGTTTCTTTTGAAACCCTAATTTTTTCCTATATCTTCTAGATCTGTACAGATCTAGGGCGATTTGAGTTTGTTTCTTTAATATTTTACACTGTCCTTGGAACTCTTTACAAAAATCATGTGATGTCAAGTGTTTTTCATCTTCTTCTAAAAATTAGGGTTTCGGAACTTCTTTGAAAACATTGCTTAACTAATTCTTCATGTTTAAACTACTATTCTTGCATATTTTGACTGATTCTATGATTTATTTCCTCTTCAACTCCTCTTTGTTGAAATCCCTAATTTTCTAGGTTTCTTCATTTGGTTCTGTGTAATAGGATGACTAACCGTTTCTTGTTTGAGTTTCTGTGAATATCATGCCTCGAATATTTTTCTATTGAGTTTTTTAGCCTAACTTACATTAATTATGTTGCTTGTATTCATCTTAATTGTTCAATACCTGCCTCTTTCTATCAGTGTTGTTTAACCTTCATGTTTGCTAGAGTTGTATGTCGACTTTATACTATCCATGTCTTACTTTATTTATATGCTAAACGCTGACTCATGACTTTTTTCTTTGATTGATTCTGGATCCCCTATTTCATGGTTTGATTGGAAGACCTTCCTTTAAACCTTCGATTCCTATCATTTCTATTCAATTTGATTGCTTCGCCTAGCTTGTCTGTATTGGTACTTTATTCTTACTGACTATCTCCTTAATTAAGAATTTTTCTGAACTTAGCCCTAATTATTTACCCTATACTTATTGTATTTTAAATCTTTTCTTATTGGTCATACATTGATTTCCTTCCTTATTTGTTACCTGGTCTTACCGTTTGAACTGATTCCCTTAAATTAAGGGAAATACTTGTACTGATTTTGCTCTAATTGAGTTCCATAATTACTATACTATTGTGATTCTTGCCTTATTTTACCTAGTTTCGAACTACTATATATACATACTCTCTCATTAACACAAACACACGAACACATTGGTTCAAAAAACTCTCTTTCTCACATACACTAAAAGCTTTCTGCTCTCTTTGTGTTACTTACTACTGTCTAAAGTCAGCCGGCTGCAAGCCAAGGCTAACTATTGGGTTCTCTTTCACTTTGTGTTTACTATCTCTTTACTGGTTTGTTCTAATTTCAATTCAAGTCCCAAAACAATATGCTCCTCCTATTACTTCAATTTGTCATGTTTCTAATATGCTTCTATCTATGGTTTTGTTGTTCAACCTGCAATTAACATGTCTACTTCACTGCAAGCTTCTGAATATACCCCCTTAGGATTAGCCTGCTCATGAATCCCTTTATAGTATACCCCAATGTGACTATGTTTCTCTAATCCCCGGCATGCACCTTCCTGTGTAAAGTAGTTGGCTATCCTAAGTCTATTTGATTTAGCTCTGAAGCTCATGTTGTACCTTAAAAACCATTGAACCCTTCAAAGCTTCTCTGATTTTGTACCCATGTGCATCTGTGATTACTGTGTGCCCCATACTTACCCCAAATCCCCATTACCCCTCGTTGGTTGTGTGTACCTATTTGATTCCATGTATGGAAGTGCTGATGTACCTCTTCTGGTTCTGTATTTGGTTTGATTGATTGTTAGTCACCTTATCCTTTTTAAATTGTCTTATTTAATAACTCCCTATATTTTTTTACAAAACTATTTCAAGCAAATCTCCTTTAACACTGTTTTCCTACTGACACTTTTTCAAACTATGTCAAGCACTCTCACTCTACTCCTAAGTCACTAGGTTCTGCCCCCTCCGGTGTGTGTACTGCCTTGGGATCCTTTTGAGAACCCTCTGAACTCTGGTACACTGAGGCTGGCCCTTCAACACTACACTTACTCAATTTGGTTACAAAGTCTAGGTGTGAGCACTGCCCGGGATCCTTGAGATCCTTAGGGAACTCTGACGGACCTAGACAATAATATTATCTATGAAATTGGCATTTGAGGCCATTGGAGGTTTGGGAAATTACTTGGGCCTGCTTTAGGCTCCCTATAGTATAACTTCTTATTTTCTTTATCAATGTAAGTCATTCATCTGGTTTGTAATAATTTTTAAACGAATATCAGGGTGATTAGTAGAAACCATGCCTATAGGATCTCATATTTGCTATGTCTGCCCTACCATATTAGAAACCATGCCTATAGGACTGCATATATTTTCTATGTTTACCTCACATGCTAGAAATCATGCCTATAGGTTTTACAATCAATTTCGCAAATAGATATCATACTTAAGCATGTGGTCAAGTTCAAGTTTCTGTTCCAATGGTTGTTTACATGTATTTCCACTAGAAATCATGCCTATAAGTTTATAAACAACTAGATATCATGCTCATATGGGACGACACCAGAAATTCTGCCTATAGCTCTAAAAATCAATTTAGTTTAAATAAGTCAATCCAGTTCATGATTAGTTTACTTCGAAGCTGGTCTAATCAATGGTTTTTTTTTCTGAAATGAATCTCTCAAATACTTGTACGCAGTGAAATCAGAGGGCCTGATTTCTTGCTATCAAGCCATCTTGGGGAAATGTCTCGAGACCCCGAGGATATAAGGCTATGACTTAGTCCTCTCCCTCGGGGCTGGTCAGGCCTGATTCGAAGAAGGCGGAGGTTTAGGCCAGGACAAAAAGGGGGAAGTTCCCAAGGCACACGACTGAGTCTGACAGGGTCGGCCTATCCAGAGCCTACGCTGAGGCATCACATCGATCCATCCCATCTCCGTATTTTGTAATTAATGCACATATACTTATAGTCGAGATCCACTCATATATAAAGGGGACTCACCCTACCTTGTAAGGGACTGATGTTGCTCCATTTCTCCACAAGTGCAATAATCTCTCTCTCTCTCTCTCTCTCTCTCTACTTTCTATACTTATCGGCTCTCACTGATCCGAGGATACCTAGATATCCATCGCTTTTATATTTCTCTCTCTCTCTCTCTCTCTCTCTCTCTACTTTCTATACTTATCGGCTCTCACTGATCCGAGGATACCTAGATATCCATCGCTTTTATATTTGTTCTTTATCATATAACTTAGTTTTGGTTATAAAGAGCCTTTTTTGATTATATCTTTAACTGTTATCACATCCTCGACTTTCCCTGATAGCTCGAGTTCGACCCCGAAGTCCCCATCGGCCAGGCCAATATCCGGGCAGCAGGCCCTTCGGTTCGATCATTATCTCATTTTAATTTGCACTCCATCGTTATATTCCATATTATTAGCATCAACTGCTCTAACAACTAGCTCGGGAATAGATCACCTATTTTTAGAATCCCATTTTACATTTTTAATTATCGTTACCAATTTCAAGGTAAATAGTTTGGCGCCCATCGTGGGACTAGAAATAATAGTGATTATTTTCTTGCTAGTTTCATTACACAAACGCATATTATCTTTCGCACTTTTTCGTGTCCAAGATCCTTTGATTTCAGGTCAAAATGCCTGGCTCGGTAAACTAAATCGAGAACGATCGCCTCAAAGAGCACGGGGAAAATGGTGTAGCTATCCTGACCGCCAGAGCACCACTACAGAATCCTGATAACACACCCGGACCGATTCTAGCAGACGCAGACTCACATGACGCACAGCAAGCCAGCGAAACCTCTCACACCGACAGGAGCATACGGTACAGCACCAAGCAGGAAGCCCTAAAAACCCCAGCCCGGGAAAAATAGGAAGTTAGTCTTCACGTTATTTTTCAAATGTTGAAGGCACAACAACTGGCCATTGCTCGATTGCAAAGCCATCCGAGAACTCCCAGTGCAGCAGCACCGGAGACAGCTCCCCCCATCGAGAAAATACCCGAAAGATCAAGCGACAATGGATCAATGACAGACCCCACCATAGCAAATATGTTTGTGGGCCTCTCCGAAAGAATCAAGTCAGGTCCGCAGAGACTCATGCGATAGTTCTTCCCCGGGGAAGCGATCTCGGAACCCGTTTCATGGAAATCCGAAACGCCACAAATGAGCCCCATCTCAGAAAAATGACATCCATGTTACTCAGTCAAAATCATCGTCGAGTACCATCGAGTGGTCAGGCTCGAATCCAGCCCCGAGGAAAGAAGATAATTGGGAAAGATGAAGTAAACAAGCCACGACGTATTACCACGACAGTGAAGGAGCGCCGACACCCCCCCGAGAACTCATACATGGGAAGTAAAAATGCCCTCCGCCGGGATAAATGAGGATCCAGGGAAATATTTCCAAGGATATTCTTGCCTCCAGGGAAAAGGGCACCATGACTCCACCCCAGCGTCGCACCAGCATATTGGTAACCTTCTCCATCATCTGATTTATCTTAAATAAAACATGTGTTCGTAAATTCAGGTAGTTCAGTGGGTTACAACGATGATATCGGACGAGAGTCAATAGGGCGGTCTGCATTAACGGACCAAATCGCCCCCACATCCTGAATCTCTGGCGAGTTCCAAATAATAAATCGCCGCAAAGACCGTTCTCTTAATATAGCCCATATGAGTTCGAGTCGGGATGTTGAGCCTTATACCATCAATGTAGGTGCAGAGTATAGGCCTCTTATTCAGACGACCGCTGACACACTACCCAAGGGAACCAACGGCCCTATCTTGCCAAAAGAATGAGATTCCTCGCAAAATGCAGAACTAGAATAAGCTGACAGGGACACATCGAATACCAAAACAACACCTATACATCCCGCGGTGAGGAAGAACTACTTTACTCCCTCATTTTCTTTTTACTAACCTGAACACAGACAGCTGGCTAGGATATTCGGAGGTTCTCAACTCTACCTAGAAATCCCTAGGCCTTATATAGGCGACCGCCGCATTTTCTTCCTTCAGTCGGGCTTCCGCCCCAAAAAATGACCTTGTCAGCAAGATTATTGGTGAAGCAGCATACCAGAGGAAGATCCGATGGGGTCGCAGGCTTTTTTCCAATGGTCCAATGATGAACGATGATTTTCTTCTAAGAGCATCGCCCCCTCGGGAGGACCGGGAGACGGCGGGCTAAACCTCAAATGAGAATTATAAGCTGTGTAGAATGGTCTGAGAAACCACACCCACGTGGGTTGAGCTCATGGTGACAAAACAATGTACATCTATACCAAGCAATAAAAAGATATCTTCTCAGCATCTTATTCTCCGGACAAGGAAATCTCAAGTGTATCCCCGACAGGGGCCCCCTCCACCAAATGCATTCTGAAATACTTGGAGACTTAATACCTACAATTTGGCACTCGCACGATCTTAAGGTCGGAACTCCATGCTCATAAAGCCCCTAAAAAGCAGCTCTGAGTTCACAAGAAGCGGTCTTCACATTTAAACAACTTGATGACTCGGAGACTGACGTCAATCGCCATGTGCTGGAAAACCCAAAACTGTAAGACCCTTAGTGGGTAGACTCGCATAACCAGGTCCTTTTTACATCACCGAAAAAATTGTAAGACCTCAATAGGCATGACAAACTGTAAGACCAAAACAGGCATGAAAATCCCGAAGTTTAGGCTATACGTCGCATTTGTAAGAATTCTGAAAGGGCATACCCTCGATGTAGAAGCCTAAACTATAACTCGGGATCAAAAAATGGCTACGGCCAAACGCACATGACTATGGTCAAAATGGCTGATACAGCCAAAATAACGCAACTCAAGGACGCCCGACCGTCGCTAAAAGAATCGCAGGCCATTACTTCGAATATACTTCGGAAATAACCGATTAAAACAGGCTTCCCTAAAAAGGCAAAAACGAGCTATAACCATGTCAACTCCAAATCACAAAGGCTTTGACCTACTCAGCGTATGAGCTATGAATCTTCCGAGGTGCTCGAAATATCGCCGATAACGACTTGAAATCGAGGTTCTTCCAGAACCGACGATGGGTCAGGAAAATATCTTTCAAAAGACCTTAACCAACGAAAAACAAAGCCTACAAAAAGCCCACGGGAAAAAATAGCGTAAGAGCCATTATCGCTAGCTAAGCGATCCTACGAGCCACATATTAAAAGGTCTCTATGACCAAACAACGTAAGAGCCATTGTCGCCAGCTAAATTGACAACTTGAGGATTAAAGTGAGATCGAATCGTAACCGGATTCGGAGACTGGATCCAAAATAGTTAACTAAGCAAGCCTTCGGGCCATATATGGAAAGGTCTCAATGACCAAAATAGCGTATGAGGCACTACCACCGTTCGGGAAATCGAAGGCACTTAAGGGTCAATTAAAGCTTGAATCGCAACATGATTCGGAGACTGGAGCCGAAATAAGTATAAACTACAATATGCCTAAGGGCATGGCATGAATGCCATGATCGCTAGCTGAATGAGCCTCCGGGCCACCCGCCTATAAGGTCACTTCGACCCGAGGCATAAAAGGCCATCATCATCCACCTATGCAGGCAGGGAAGAACTTAATGGTACATTAAAGCTCAAATTGCAAAGCGACTCGGAGACTGTACCCAAAATAACCACAAACTACAGTATGCCTAAGGGCATGACAAAAATGCTATGACCGCCCGCCGAGTAAGCCTCTAGGCCACCTACATGTAAGGTCATTGCGACCAAAAGTACAAAAGGCCATCGCCATCTGCCCACGCAGGCAGGAAAGAACTTGAAGGTCAGTTAAAGCTTGAATCGCGGCATGACTCAGAGGCTAGACCTGAACGGCCGGACAAAGCACAAAGGCTGCAACGCTTGCTCGCATCACAAAATATAGATAGGAGCCCCGGGCCCGTCTGATTGGTTCCAAACCTACGAGGATGCCGCCAAACATCGAAACTGGCCTGCCTAATCGAAGGCAATAACAGAAAAGATATGCAGAAGAAATAAGGCTTCAAAGTCTCCTCTTATATTACATATGCAAAAAATGAGGGAGGGGGAGGCACTCTCCATCTACAGACATGTTCTACATGTATCAAAAACAAAGCGACAAAACGGCACAATGTACGATCCATTCCGAAGAGCTACAGCTTGTCGGGTTCACTCTCCACCTCATCAGCAAGGAATGACCATACGTCACGCTCGTCCACCCTTGCTCGATCCAATTCATCAGAAAGAATGAAGCCTCTCGCGCCAAACTCCTCGAGTACTTCTCTTCGGGATCTGCAACGGACATATTCCTCGATCCTCTTCTCCCGGTCGAGGGCTCGCTTCAGCTCGACTTGAGCATCCGCAACATCCTTCATACAAATTGCCATCTGCTGATCACCCTTGGTTCGACTTAACATCGCCTTAGCCCGGGCATCAATTATCTCTACCCTGGCCTTCGAAAGTTCAGATTCGAATTTCTCGATCTTATCTTCTTGGACTTCCGCATTATCTCAAGCCAAGCAGAGTTGGACTTCAAGGGCGGGGACCTTGGCTAAAATGCTTGACTTCTTTAAAGCATGAGCTTGCACGTGAGCCCTTAGCGCACCACAAGCAGTTCTATCGCGGTCGATATCACCCATAAGGTAATCCATAACCTCCGCCTTTTTCTGCAGTTGATATAACAAAAAGGGGCGTTAACTTAAAGAGGCCGAAGAGAGCAAAGCTCGAGCTGCAAAAAGTTACATGCTCCGTCAAATAGCTCTCGTAATTCGAGCTCTGATACGCCTCACATCGCCAATGCATCAACTCGCCCTCCTACTCCTTGCTAAGCAGCTTAAGAGATTCTCCTCACCCTAAATTTTATAAAGCTTGACCCCTTGACGGACCAACTCAGACGTAAGCCTATCACAAGTATGCACAAGAAAAACTCAATGGCGGGTGGAAAACGTAGAGTACAGGTAAACTGCGCCTAAACTCAGCACAAAGTGAAGTTGATGGACTTCCTCAAAGTCGGAACATACTCCTATTGATCCTACCTCTTAGGCCCCGGGAGGACCAGCCTTGGGAAAAACATATTCACTCGAAGGCATCGCCGACCTAGAATCAGGTACTATGGGGGCAGCAGATTCAGACGATGCCCTCTCCTTGGAAATACTGGCCCAATCAGCACCACTAGAAGCTTTATCACCTCACGGGTGCCGATCCATTGTATCGCCATGTTCCCTCGGTCCGGAGCCCAACGACTCATTCCCCTCTTCGGAAGAGCACTGCCTCATCTCAAGGAACCGCCCGATATCTGCATGCAGGAAATCCGGTACAAATGCAAGGGGGAAATGTTACCTCAAATATGTGAACGCCAAGGTAAAGGCGGCACGCACACATACCTTGGTATTTTGCTCCCCACCTAATACGAAGCACAGCTCGCCACCGATGCTCATCGCAGGCCGAATGGGTCACTAGCCTCAGGACCCAGTCGGGCAGGTCAAAGACTTTTCCTGGCACACATAAAGTTGCTACAACAAGTTAAAAACACTATTATTCAACTGATTTTCGCTATAGGTAAAATCTGAAAAGGCACCAGACGCTCCACTTACGTGCGTAATTCCACCCTTCGGGAAATGGAAGAAGCTCCGCGGGGATAATGTCGACCGTCCGGACCCAAATGAACCAGTCGGCCCATTCTTGATCCCCGTCCCCTTCATCGTCAACCACAAAGGGCGTGGACGACCAACACCTCAAGGTTAGCAGTCCTTGATGATGAAAAGGCTGGTATAGCCTGGCAAGATGATTAAGCGTGAATTTAAGATCGGCCTTCTCTGCAAAGAACCTCATCATCACCAGCATCCGCCAAAATGACGGATGTATTTGCACCAAGGTAACCCGATACTTCAAGCAAAAATCAAGCACGACCCTGTCGACGGGGACAAATGCGAAGGGATATAGGTATACGCTCAAGAATCCATCAATGGAGTCTGTAATACTCTCTCCTGGGGGAAGCACCTACAGCGTTATCTTCTCACTCCATCCACAGTATTTCCTCACCATCTCCAAATGCTCCCCCATTTATCAAATATATTGTCTTCAGAACGAACTCCTCGGCTCCCGAGCACCGGGAACAACACTCTCCACTCTCTGCCATGACATCCCCGAAGTGATTGCCATGACTATGGTAAAACTAACAGATCGAAGCAAAGGCGTATACCAACTCTTTTGCGCTTGAGGAAATGAAGAACCCTATGCCAAAGCGGAAGAGCAGCTGCCTAAAAATAGTGAAGCCTTGTGAAGGAGCCGAAGCTGCCCCACTTATATGCTAGAAGCAGCAACGACTCGCCTACCCGGAGTAAGCCCCCGATAAGCCTACGACATCGTTATAGTCCAACGGGATGATACCCGACCCTGAAAATATCCTTTGAAGAGAAGTCAAGACTCGAGGAGCCGTCTGTATTATCTCCAAGCTCGAGATAGCGTCCGGCGTCGAGGATCCCCACTAAAGAGAAATCAAACTTCGGGAAGATTTCCACCCCATCACTCAATGTGAGGTAGTATCTGATCCCATGATTCCTTTTCTAAAATAGAATAATAAACACAAGAAGCTCCAATCACGAAAGCTCCGCAAAGGTTCGAAGCAGCGCCTGAGTGTAGGCAACTCCTCAGCAAAAAATCTATCACGTACATCTCTGAAGGAAGCTATCTGCATCAAAGATCAAAGGGGACCCCCCCAGTACCCGATGCTGGCCTTCATCCAGGGTAACATCCTTGAAGACCTAAAAATCCGGCATATTAAAGGGGCCCGGCAGCCCGGCCCTGTCCAAACAATCCAGGATTGCTCTGAGGTACGACGATGGGCTCGGAAGAGAGCCATGTCGAACAGTAGAGAAGCAAAAAGGACGATCGCACCTAAGACGGATATCAGCAGTCAAGAAGTAAAAGAAGGCGATCAAAGGGTTTCGAGGGGTATAAATATATGCAGTTACAAAGCAAAAATCAAAAGCAAAAATCAAAGGGATATATTCATATTCATAAACATCCTTGCATACAATTACAAAATCCCACGAATGGTCTCTATGCAGAAATAAAGAAGCAAAAGGGTACACATAGTGAAGATCCGGGACCTAGTCTAAGCGGTCGACGATCCACCGCGGCATTAGCACCTCCAGATATCATCTTCCCCGGACGCATGACCTCAAATAAAATATCTCCTAGAGCGCCCTTGAAAGCCCTACCCCAGCCTTCCACACTGATACCCCCAAAGGATAAACCAAGGAGCGGGGGGAGGGGGTAAGAAAAAGCACAATATCTCTCCGAAGCTCGAAGACCTTTTTTGTCCAAAGAAGCCTCAGAGAGACAGTGGACCGAACAACCCTCGGCCCCGCTTGCACGGCTACTTTGAATCCACTTCTTGGAGCATCAAGTCGTGCAAGCCACCAGCTCAGAGTAGGGCTCCACATCGAGCCGGGGTATGAAAGTGAGCAGCGGTGTATAATTTGAGCCCCCTTTTGAGGAGCGGTGTATAATCCGAATGACTGTCTACATGAGAGGGAAGCTGACTTCCCGTCCATCATCACCTCGGGCCAACAGTAGCAACAAAGGGAGCATGTCGACGACCATATCGAGACAACGTGATTATGCTCGACAAAGGAAAGCCCCGGCGAAGGGCCATAACACGATCTAAGGGAGCCCCTCCAAACGGCCTTGGAGACGTGAGACCCAAGCATGATGTTCAAAGATAGAAGAATATGAAAAGAAGGAATAGGCAGGCACGCCAACAAAGATATTGGGATAGGAAAAATAATGCCAAGGCACCCCATTTATAGGGGTAATGGCACAGTCATCAAGGCTTTGGAAGATTGACCTACGGGTGCAATTACTACATCCTTGAAAAACCGAATCGGCGGCAGTACTTTTACCTTGAAGAGCAGAAATGACAGTGTATTGAGCATGAGTCTATGAGATATGCCATCTATCGCAAAAGATCGCGCCACGATTCGAATTGTCAGTATAATGTCGCCATGAGAAGCTCGGGGAGTCAGAGGTCATAGTCGTTTCCCATCCCTTCGTTCTGAGAAATGCGGTGAAATTAGAGGGCCTGATTTCCCGCTATCAAGCCATCTCAGGGAAATGCCTCGAGACCCCAAGGACATGAGGCCACGACTTAGTCCTCTTCCTCGGGGCTTGTCAGGGCCCGATTCGAAAAAGGCGGAGGTCGAGGACAGGACAAAAAGGGGAAGCTCCCAAGGCACATGACTGAGTCTGACAGGGCCGGTCTATCTAGAGCCTACGCGAGGCATCACATCGAGCCATCCAATCTCCGTATTTTGTAATTAATGCACATGTACTTATAGCCGAGTTGCCCTCCTATATAAAGGGGACTAACCCTACCTTGTAAGGTACTGATATTGCTCCATTTCTCCACAAGTGCAATAATATCTCTCTCTCTCTCTCATTTCTAAAGTTATTGGCTCTCACTAATCCGATGATACCTCGATATCCATCGCTTTTATATTTGTTATTTATCATATAACTTAGTTTTGGTTATAAAGAGTCTTATTTGATTATATCTTTAACTGTTATCCCATCCTCGACTATCCCCGATAGCTCGAGTTCGACCCCAAAGTCCCCATCGATCATGCTAATATCCGGGCAGCAGGCCCTTCGGTTCGATCATTATCTCATTTTAATTCGCGCTCCATCGTTAAATTCCATATTATTAGCATCAACTGCTCTAACAACTAGTTCGGGAATAGATCACATATTTTTAGAATTCCATTTTACAAATTTAATTGTTGTTACCATTTTCCTGTTCAATAATGCTCTAATCCACTATTAGAAATCATGCCTACGGTAAACAATATTGCTCTGCCCACTGTTTTACTATATCAAACGTAGTTATCATGCACTTAGGACACCACTATTCAGTGTGTAGGCAAGCCTATAGGGCGTTTTTCAAATCCTGCAACTTTGAAACTGTTTCTACTACTTAATGTTGTTCTGATTTAACGGGCTTAAAAATCAGTAGGAAAACTGATAAGGCCATTACTTCTGAGTTTATAAAATAAATCGCATATATCCTATGTATTGATACTGACGTAGACATCATGTATTAGGATACTGTTTAACAATACGACCCTTATTTATGTTTGAGTCATGCTGCTTATGTGCGTTGTTTGTGTAGGTAAATGTGAGCCTCTAATTGCCTCTTTTCTGCCTTTTGTGCTAAGGTCCTATTTGTTCTTGCCTGCCGCCTTAGTATTTTCTCCTTTAAACCTTAGGGGTCTGTCTAGAATTGCCTATAGGTAGAGGTCCTAAATTTCCTCCGAAGTGGCGTTCCATCTGATCCACACATAACAATAAATAAAGAAATACCTATCAAGCCATATGAAGGAGCCTAAATCGACCCCCTTCTTTTTTTCTTTGAATAAAGCAGTAAAGAGTAAGGAGACTAAACTCTCGAATGAGACTAAGAAGCTACCGACTGTTCTGATGCGCCCTTGACCTATTTTGATTAAGACCAAAAACCTATATCTAAAGTGGAGCCTAGTTTAAGTTGTCAAACAAGTGATGATTGAATGAAAGAAAAGCCACTAGTACGGATATGGATGGAGTTTTGCTCGCTTATACCTACGAAATACCCGAATATCGACCACAAGCATGCCAAGTGAATAATACAATTTCTGGGAGACGGATAGCACCATACGCTACAAAACTCAAGAATGACTAAGGTGCAATAAATGACCTGTATCTCGAGAGTCATCTTGTTCTCACGACACCACAAGCTACATAGAAACACAACACATGTGTGAATGATCAAGCTATCTCATAACCCACCTGGCACACTGGAGTATTACATGGAATAGCTGACGAAATGAATAACATCAAACGCCTGAAGACTCCTCCGTAAGAAATGCTACCGAATGTACACATCCGATGTGACATAGAGTAAACACTCACATTAGGCCCACCAACGGACCTCAAACCGATTCTAATCATATCATACGGGACAAACATCTTTTCAAGGATCCACAATGGACCTAATATTGACACACACAAGTAGTTGTCCAATCTGGAACAAACTCCCACAGTTCACATCCCAAGGAATAGATTGCCTTACATGCATAAACTCTCACATTAATGATAGTACCAAAAATCTCCATACCTGGTTTCAATCCTTAAAACTCAAGTGACTAACATGTCATTCTTATACAAATTTTCCCGTGGGATACGCTCCCACGACCTTTCGCACCAGGTAGCAAAGTTTGCACCTCCACACCATTAACCGTACTAATTCTGTAAAGCCAACCAAGAGTCCGCAATTCAATACATGTTGCCAGCTTACTCTGAACTTCTGAATCATTTCCTCCTCACTCCTCTAAGCTTGGGACATCCTATCAAAACTGAACCGCAATATTGATCCTCAACTTCCAATTTCTATATTGGTCACCACACCTAGCATGCATGTGACAGTATAAGAATTTCATCATAACTCTCGAACCACCAATATAATAAACACTTCATCACCGAGAACCCCTTTCACTCAACATATTTGAGGAATAATTACAAAATGCAATCGAATTCCCATAATCGCAGAAAACACAAACCTCAGGTTGTGGTTTAAACCACTATAACTATTTCTGGATCCATCTACACATAACAAAATCAATTCACACTTATCCCAAGTGACCTGAATCACGAGACCATATCATCTCAATACCTATAAACCATCCCATTCCCTCCGCAAACGCACAATACCTTCCGTGAACCCAAATCTAATTCCCCCTTTTTTTCTCATTACTATGCTGCAGACCCGATGAAAACATAGGACACTCTAGTTCCTTTCATAATCCACTGCAAAAACTTGATACTTACTAGAACTGTTATTAAGAGGCACCCACTCTGACCTAGTCTCGAGTATAACCAAACTCCAAAGCTCTATTAGCACATGAACACTCCGAAGGAAGCAACCAGATGAATTTTTTTTCCATGTACATCATTATCCACAAGAGGCATAAACTCTGAGTCTTCCCAAAACTTGTACATGAATCAATAAGACGAAGTATAGCACACGTTCATCATGTTCTTGCTCGAATTACCCCCTGATGTTTTCTTTTCTTAGTCATAAATAATCCACCGATGTATCGATAACCGAAAACCACACAAGCAGACAACCACGTGATTCAATCATAGATGGTGGACTCCCCCACTTAACTTTAAGCTACAATCACATAAATCTAGAACCCACAAAGATTCTTCCTTCTCAATCACCACGATCTCGCACCTTTAAACCGCCAAATTTTCTTGTAGTCTCTTGTTAAAATTTTCATAAACATTCCGAATCATCAGCGACAATCGCATATTCAACCTCTTGTCGGGTAGTAAATAGAACTCTTGGTAGAAACTTCATCAAAATCACGCAACCGCTGACCTGCTCACAAGTGATAACCCACATGTGGAATTCCATACCGACATCTTCTAATAATGCTGCACTAGGTACAACTATCACGAAATCAGTAAAGCCTCCTGATCCCATGCTCGTCTGCCAGCTGTACAAGTCTATTCACACCCCCATTGACATCAATTGAAAATCTGACAATATATTCCAAACTCGAAGTCATGTTGTACCCAAAACAAATAATCAAGTTTTCACACCCCTCTTCATTCCAAGCAACTTCTTTTCATCATATTCAACCTTCCTTAGCACAATAACTACCATTCAAAATAAATCCGTAGACCTAGTCAATGTACATCATGATTCCCAAATCACTCTAAACTTTCCTCAAGGCATATACCTATCCTACCACAAAATCCATATGCTACTCTGCCACTCCCACTTTGGTCAAACCCTCTCCTTTAAGCAACTTCTCTACCTCTACTTTCCATACTTGACCTGCTAGTAATTCAATCACCGTGAGACACTGCCTACAATGTCGTTCCTCATCCTTCACTACCCAAATACTACCTCAAAGCAAAATTCATCTCTGTAGCAGCTGATTTGGTAAATTGCTACCAACTCTAAGCCTACTCGAGGATCATCTTTCTTGATCCATTAGCATTAGAAACACCGATTTGATTATGAAACCGCTACACACTGCCATTTTTGGCAATCGCTTCTCATGTACCATTTTACAGCACCCTACCCCGAAAGAAACTTAAGAAAACCATAACAGCGGTAAGCCTTAATGCATTCAAACAAGGACGACGACACCACATCATAAATTAGAATACCTCTATACTCGAAAATATGAAGTTCGTTACTCCATCAAACAAAGCATAAACACTCATAGTCTGATTGACTTTCCTCCGCTGGAATTAAATATTGAACCCCTAAGCTACGCACTGAGAGATCCTCCTTTCGAGTCATTCACTACCTCGACATATAGGCAAGCACTCTACCATTACACCAAAATTGTGCGAGGACAACGCATGAACATCATAGCAATCTGTGCATAGCCTCAAAACCATAGGAAATACATATAGTGAGCTAAAATGATAGAACATCCTTCCGCAAAGCGACGATAATAGCTTGCCCGAATACACAGGAAAAAATATCCTGCACCACATCTGCACTACCACTATAACTCTTTGATGCCCAATTGGTAACAAACACTCAACATCACAAAAGAATGACTAGGAAGGAAATGAAGGCATAAGCCTTAATGGAAAATCAAATTGCACGATGAGGAATCAAGAAGGGAAGTGCTCCTAACAGCCCTCTAGCCTTTCAAAAATAAGTACATACGTCTTCGTACCAATGCACAAGACTCTACTAGACTCGCTCATGACTCCTGAGACCTATGTGAACCTAGTGTTCTGATACCATGTTGTCATGGCCCATAATCTACTATAAGTCGTGATGGTGCCTAACATCATTGTCAGCCAAGTCGTCGGTGATTTAACAATTTAATTACTCATTTCATTGCTTTTGAAATAATATTTTTTAATATGGAAGGAAATTTACACTCTTAAATCCTCATAAACGTACAAATTAGTAATTTATACATAAAGGAAAGGCGATGATGATATACAAAATCGTAACCATCAACTAGTATATCCCAAAACCCGATGTCACAAGTGCATGAGCAATTACTAAGGAGATCAATAATAATATGACATATGTCTAGGATATAAATAGGACAAGATAAAATAAATAGTACGATGAAGACTCTGTGGACCGCGATGTGTAGCCTATAATGTAGCTCACATAAAGTCTCCTCAACAGTTGCGCCTACGTGCCAAGATGGTAACCCAAATGAACCTGTCAGATCTTGTACATTCAGTGCAGAAGTGTAGCATGAGTACGTAAATCAATACGTACCTAGTAAGAACCTAGCCTAACCCCAGAGAAGTAGTGACGAGGGGTTGACATCGACACTTACTACAGGTCCAATAAATCAATTTGATAAAACATAGGCATATATAAAGCACACAACAATAATGGGGTAAATCGAAAAGTTACATAATCTTCCAAAATATTCTTTTAAAGGATGTGAAATTCCCAGTGTTGTATTCTACCTCAACAGCTCAGATATATTATCATGTATCAAGTGGATAAGGAATACCATGTATAGGTCCAAGCATTAGTGGAAGTATAATCTTGTGAATATTCGGACTACCAGCGATAAAATGCATGATTATGCCGACGTCGTTCGGCCCGATCTCGAATAATATGTACACTATCGAGGGTCGAACGACATGAACCATATATGCATCTATTATATTGCTGAGGCGTTCAGCCGGCTCCACAAGAAAGGAAGGATATTTCTGAATTACGAGACTCGTGCATACAATACAGTATATGAGCACAAAGTGAATATAACTTTTACCGTTTCACAAATAACTTGCCAACTACTCAAGGTGATAAGGCTCGGCCAAATATATATGTATACTTTCTAAAAAAATTCAATTAATTAGGGTAGCATAATGAGTCCAAACGGTTCAAATATTACATGATGAAGTCCTAAATCTACCAAGACATAACATTCTTTAACTACGTATGGACTCTCGTCACCTCGTGCGTACGTAGCACCCCAAAACTAGTAGCACATAACAATTATATCACCTAGGGGGTAGTTTCCCCCTCACAAGGTTATACATGAGACTTACCTCGCTCCGAAGTTCCATAACCAGTACCAAGCCTCTCTAACGCCTCAAACCGATGCCCGTCGATCCAAAGCTAATCAAATACTGTGCAAACCAATAAAAATATACTCTAATACCCATAATTAATCAATTAAAACAAATTCCCAACTCCGCTCGAAAAGTCAATAAAGTCAACCCTCAGGCCCATGTGCCCGGATTCTGAGCGTTTTCGAAGATAAACTTTTCCCATAATACTACGAACCCAAATATATGATTTATTTTCAAATTTCATGTCCAATTTCGTGGTCAAAATCTAAAAATACCAAATTCAAGGTTTTCTACCAAAATCCCAAATTTCTACTAATTTCTATGTTTAAATCCATATATAAACAATGTATTTAACTTGCAATGAGAATAAATCACTTACCCCATAATAGATGATGAAGATGGAAGTCCAAAATTGCTCCAAGGTCGGCTCTCATGGAAGAAAATGAGATGAAAATGAGCTAAACTCCGCTTTTAAAAAGAACACCTCTGCCCAAACGACTTTCTGCTTTTGCGATCAGCTTGGCCACTTCTGCGGTGTCGCTTCTGCAAGCACAAATGAGCATCTGCGAAGTCAACTGGTCAGCCACCCCATCGCACATGCGGGCTATTTCCCACTTCTGTGCAACCGCAGGTGCAAAGCCATAGTCGCCTCTATGCTCCAGCTCGCTTATGCGACCACTCTATCGCTTCTATAAAGCCGTAGAAGCGTTCCATTTTTTCGCTTATGAGAAGCCTTCCCCAACCATCCTTCTCTGCTTCTGCAATGCGATTCTCTCTCCTGCAACCCAGCTTCCACAGAAGCGATCGCACCAGCAACCAGAAATTTCCAACTTTTTCCTAAGTCCAAAAATTGATCCATTAACCATCCACAATCCACCCGAGGCCCTCGGGACCTTAACCAAATATACCAACACATCCTAAAATATAATAAAAACTTATTCGAAGCCTCAAACTACGTCAAACAATATCAAAATCATGAATCGCTCTTCGAATCAAACTTATAAATTTTTAAATTTCCAAATTCTATATCTTGTGCTGAAACATAACAAAGCAATCTGGAATGACTTCAAATTTTACACACGAGTCATAAATGACATAACGAAGCTATTCCAAGGCTTAGAACCCCAAACAGACATTGATAACATCAAAATCCACTTCAACCCAAACTTATGAAATTCATCCAAAGTGCCAACTTTTCATAATAAGTGTTGAAATGCTCCCGGACCACCCGATTCTCAACTGTCACGACCCGGATTTCCCACCATCGGGGGTCGTAATGGCGCCTACTATCGGAGCTAGGCAAGCCAAGCATTTAAAGCATGTTCTGATAACATCTCAACAACAATAATAAAATGAGTCATTTAAAATAAAGCGGAAGTCTTAAAAACATAGATAACTGAAAACCAAATGCGGAAGTTTGAATACAACTCTACCCAGATCCGGTGTCTCTAACTCACGAACGGCTAAAGAGTGCTAAAAACAAGTCTAAATAGAAGTACATCAATGTTTGTCTCGGTAAAAGAAAAAACAAACTAATAACATAGAAGGGACTCCGGCCTGCGAACGTCAGCTAGGCTACCTCGAAAGCCCCTGGACTGAAGTCAGCACCCGATCAAATCCTACTACTGAGGCCCAAAAATTGCTCATGAATCTGTGCAAATAGATGCACAGAGTTTAGCATCAGCACAATAGACCCCATGTGCTGGTAAGTGCCTATCCTAACCCCGGCTAAGTAGTGACGAGGCTAGACCAGACTACCAGATAAACCTGTGCAGTTATGAAATATATTGCGAAATATAAACAGGAAATAAGCAGTTATAAGAGGAGGGGGGAAACATGTTGTGGGGAGGCAACAGTTAAAACAGGAAGTCTAAACTTAAAGGATAGAACAACCAACAAAAACATAAATCCGGAATAAACACAATTGAGCTATAATTTGTTGCGGCGTGCAACCCGATCCTCAATCATCACTGTTGCGGCGTGCAACCCGAACCATAAATATACAGTATTGTTACGACGTGCAACCCGATCCACAATTATATAGAGTTGTTGCGGCGTGCAACCCGATCCATATAATAATAACTAAACCTTACCCAATCGACAATCACAAGTAAAGGGTAAGGGGGGTAACAACTGGTGACAGCAAACCCGACAAGGGAAATATAACAACGCAACTAATCTCGGCAATGGAGTAATCATCAACTCTTTCACTTTCTTACACTTCTCACTGTAGTTCACTTTAACATTCGAGCCATCACTCTAAGAGTCATTCCATAATCTCTGTCTCATGCTCTTTACAGTATATAGAAATCATCAAATAAGCATGGAAGAATCACAACAATTTAGGATAATCTCAATATGAGGACATACGGTCATGCTAGACACCAGTGTATAGATACTCATCACCATGCCTATACACCGTACTCGACATATAGCAATTAGCAAATAAGATCCTACTCCTATTCCCTCAAGACAAAGTTAGACCAAACACATACCTCAAATGCTCCAAAAATCAACTCAAGCCTCTAGTGTAGCTTTACCCCTCGAATTCGGCTCCAACTCAGTCAAATCTATGAAATAATGACCTTAAAATATTAATAATAGCTAAACAAACTAAACCCAATGCCTAAATATGAATTTCCAAACTTTCTTCCAAAAATTCCAAAATTGACCCGGGCCCGCTTGGTCAAAACACGAGGTTCGAACCAAATTCATATCACCCATTCCCCCACGAGCCCGAATATACAATTTGTTTTCAAATTCCACCCCAAAACGAGGTCTAAATCAAAGAAAATTGAAAAGCCCTAGTTCTACCCTTTTCCCCCCAATTTCTACCATAGATTACATGATTTAGGCTTAGAAACTTACTAATTAATGAAGGAAAATGAAGGAAATTAGTGGGAATTTACTTACCCTAGAGGTCTTGATGAAAGGAAGCTTCAATGGAGGACTAAGGGTCTTGGAGAAGAAGGAACTCGGATGTTTTTATGAAAATTTCGCGACCATACTGTTCTGAAAATAAAAATATAACTGGGCGAAAATGCCCTATGCGATCGCAGAAGAGGGGATGCGATTGCATAGGGTAAGATTGGCTGGTCATTGCGATCGCAGGCCATGGAATGCGATCGCATATAAGACTAAGATGGGGGATGATTTTTGTACATTGCGATCGCAAAAGGAAGGGTACGATCGCATAGAATGAGTTTGCAGAGGTACGCGATCGTATGGCCTATAACG
This sequence comes from Nicotiana glauca, assembly GCA_026770625.1. Lineage (NCBI taxonomy): Eukaryota > Viridiplantae > Streptophyta > Magnoliopsida > Solanales > Solanaceae > Nicotiana > Nicotiana glauca. The sequence goes on from MU722628.1 coordinate 47,506, forward strand.
CAATCGCATAGAACAAAACTGGGTGACTCCAAAATAACTCTACGCGATCGCAGACATACCTATGCGATCGCATAGAAGAAACTGACTGGGCACTGACTGCAGAAATTCTGCAACACTTCCTAAGGCCAAAAACACCTCGAACCACCTCCGAATCACTCCCGAGCTCTCGGTGCTCCTAACCAAACACACACACTAACTCAATAACATCATACAAACTTAACCGAGCGATCAAATCGCCATAACAACATCAAAATCAATGAATCAAACCTCAAAATCATCATTTTTCATTCTAACTTCATAAACTTCAAATTTTAGATATTTAGGCCTGAAACACGTCAAATGACGTCCAATTTCAACCAAATTTCACAGAAAGCGCTTAAACAATATATAAGACTTGTACCGGGCATCGGAACCAAAATATGAGCCTGATACCACAGTCTTTTAATCAATTTTCATTTCCATTTTCCTTAATAATTTCAGAAAAACAATTTCATAGAAAAATTCTTTTCTCGGGCTCTAGACCTCGGATCAACTCCGGGCATATGCCTGAGTCCTATATTTTCTACGGACCCTCTGGGACCGTCAAATCACGGGTCTGTGTCCGTTTACCAAAAATGTTGACCAAAGTCAACTTTAATCATTTTAAAGCCACATTTTGAAATTGTTCACATAATTTAACATATAAGCTTCCCGGCTGCACGTCCGGACTGCGTGCACAAATTGAGGCAAGTAAAACTGAGATTTTCAAGGCCTAGGAGGCACGGAATGAAAGAGAAAACAGGTGATGACCCTTTGGGTCGTCACATTCTCCACCTCTCAAACAACCGTTCATCCTCGAAAGGTCAAAAGAAAGAAGTACCTGAGTCGGGAAATAGATAAGGGTAACGGCTCCGCATATCAGACTCGGACTCCCAGGTCGATGCCTCAGGAGGCTAACCTGTCCCCTGGAAACACACTGAAGGAAAACTCTTCGACCTCAACTATCGAACCTGCCAGTCTAGAATAGCTACCGGCTCCTCCTCGGAAGACAGATCCTTGTCAAACTCGATAGTGCTGAAATCTAACACGTGGGCTGGATCGTCGTGATATCTCTGAAGAATGGACACATGAAACACTGGATGCACGGTTGACAAGCTGGGTGACAAGGAAAGTCTATAAGCCACCTCTCCCACATGATCGAGAATCTCAAATGGACCGATGAACCTAGGTCTAAGCTTGCCTTTCTTCCCAAATCTTATCACGCCCTTCATAGGCGACACTCGGAGCAAGACCCGCTCACCAACCATGAAAGCTACATCCCGAACCTTACGATCTACATAACTCTTTTGCCGCGACTGAGCCGAATGAAGCCTGTCCTGAATGATTTTGACCTTATCTAAGGCCTCCTGAACTAAATCTGCACCCAATAACCGAGCCTCTCCCGGCTCAAACCATCCGACTGGAGACCGACATCGCCTACCATACAACGCCTCTTATGGAGCCATCTGAATGCTGGACTGGTAGTTGTTGTTGTAGGCAAACTCTGCTAAAGGCAAAAACTGGTCCCATGAGCCTCCAGAATCAATGACACGGGCTCGGAGCATATCCTTCAATATGTGAATAGTCTGCTCGGACTGACCGTCCGTCTGAGGATGAAATGTTGTGCTCAACTCAACTCGGGTGCCCAACTCCTACTGGACTGCTCTTCAGAAGCACAAGGTAAACTGCGTACCCCGATCCGAAATGATAGATACCGGCACACCATGAAGGCGAACAATCTCCTGAATATAAATCTCACCCAATTTCTCGGATGAATAAGAGACTATCACAGGAATGAAATGCGCTGACTTGGTCATCCTATCAGCAATGACCCAAACTGCATCAAACTTCTTTCGAGTCATCGGAAGTCCAGTAACGAAATCCATGGTAATCCTCTCCCACTTCCACTCGGGAAGCTCAATCCTCTGAAACAAACCACCAGGCCTCTGATGCTCATACTTAACCTGCTAACAGTTCAAACATTAAGCCACATATGCAACAATATCTTTCTTCATCCTACGCCACCAATAATGCTCCCGCAAGTCCTGATACATCTTCGCGGCGCCCGGGTGAATAGAATACCGAGAACTATGGGCCTCCGCTAAGATAAACTCTCGAATCCCATCGACATTGGGCACATAAACTCGCCCCTGAAATCTCAAAACACCATCATCATCTAAGGTCACTTTCGTGGCACCTCCACGTTGCACCGTGTCTCTCAGGACACACAAATGGGGATCATCAAACTGCCGATCACGAATACGCTCCAATAATGAAGAACGAGCGACCGTGCAAGCTAACACTCTGCTAGGCTCAGAAATGTCCAACCTCACAAATCGATTGGCTGAGGCCTGAATATCCAAAGCAAGCGGTCTCTGGCTAACCGGAATATAAGTAAGACTACCCATGCTAGCAGGCTTCCTACTCAATGTATCGGCCACCACATTGGCTCTCCCCAGGTGATACAAAATAGTAACATCATAATCCTTCAATAGCTCCAACCACCTCCTCTGCCTCAAGTTCAATTCCTTCTGCTTGAACAAGTACTGCAGACTCTTGTGATCAGTGTACACATCACACGTCACACCATATAGGTAATGCCTCCAAATCTTCAAAGCATGAACAATGGCTGCCAACTCTAGATCATGGACTGGATAGTTCTTCTCGTAGATCTTCAGCTACCTCGAAGCATAAGCAATGACTCTGCCATCCTGCATTAATACTGCACCAAGCCCAATACGGGAAGCATCATAATAAACTGTATAAGGCCCTGAGCCTGTGGGCAAAACCAATATTGGTGCTATAGTCAGAGCTGTCTTGAGCTTCTGAAAGCTCACCTCACACTCATCTGATCATCTGAACTGGGCACCCTTCTGGGTCAATCTGGTCATCGGGGCTGCAATAGATGAAAATTCTTCCACGAACCGACGATAATAGCCTGCTAACCCTAAGAAACTCATAATCTCGGTAGTTGATGCTTGTCTAGGCCAATTCTTGATTGCCTCAATCTTTTTTGGGTCCACCTAAATACCCTCTGCTGATACGACGTAACCCAGAAATGCAATCGAACTCAACCAGAACTCGCACTTCGATAACTTTGCATATAACTCACTATCCTTCAGAGTCTGAAGAACCACTCTGAGGTGCTGCTCATGCTCCTCCTGGCTGCGGGAGTACACCAGAATATCGTCAATAAAGACTATCACGAACAAGTCCAAGTAAGTCCTGAACAGTCGGTTCATCAACTACATAAATGCTACTGGGGCATTGGTCAACCCAAATAATATGACCAAAAACTCATAATGCCCATACCGAGTGCGGAATGCTGTCTTAGGGACATCGGACGCCCTAGTCCTCAGCTGGTGGTAGCCAGATCTCAAATCTATCTTTGAAAACACCTTTGCACCCTAAAGCTGGTCAAACAAATCATCAATCCTTGGCAGTGGATACTTGTTCTTTATCGTCACTTTGTTCAATTGCCGGTAATCAATGCACATCCTCATCGAACCATCCTTTTTCTTCACAAATAACACCGGTGCACCCTAAGGAGAAACACTAGGTCTAATAAAACCCTTCTCTAGTAAATCCTTCAACTGGTCCTTTAACTCCTTCAACTCTGGCGGGGCTATGCGATACGGTGGGATAGAAATGGGTTGCGCGCCCGGAGCCAGATCAATACAGAAATCAATATCCCTGTCGGGCAGCATACCCGGCAGGTCTGAAGGGAAAACCCCGGGGAACTCCCGAACAATAGGAACAAAATCAATATAAGAGACCTCTGCGCTGGAATTGCGAACATACGCCAGATAAGCTAAACACCCCTTCTCGACCATGCGTCGAGCCTTCACATATGAAATAACACTGTGGGTGGTATGCCCTGGGGTCCCTCTTCACTCCAATCGGGGCAAATCTGGCAAAGCCAAAGCCACGGTCTTGGCGTGACAATCCAAGATAGCATGATATAGGGACAACCAATCCATCCCTAATATAACGTCGAAATCCACCATGTCTAAGAGCAATAAATCAGCACGGGTCTCAAGACCCTCAAATACTACCACACAGGAACGATGAACTCGGTCGACCACTATAGAATCACCCACGAGTGTAGATACATAAACAGGAATACCCAAAGCATCACTAGGCATAGACAGGTAGGGTGTAAAATAGGACGACACATATGAATACGTAAACCCAGGGTCAAATAGCACTGAAGCATCCCTATCACAGACCAGAATAGTACCTGTAATAACTGCATGTGAAGACTCAGCCTCTGGCCTTGCTAGAAGAGCATAACACTGGGGCTGGGCCCCACCTCCCTGAACCATATATCTGGGATGATCGGTTGCTGGCTGACCTCTACCTTTGGCGGTCCGAGCTCCACCTCTATGATCTCTACCTCCACCTATATGGCCTCTACCCCCGCCTCTAGCTGGCTGGGCGGTCTGTGGATCACATGATGCCTGTATCATAGGACGAGGACCCTGTTGCTATGACTGAGCACCCTCAACCTCGAGCAAGCCCTCCTGATATGACCATACTCACCACACTCATAGCACCCACCTGAATGCTGCAGATGAGAAGACTGTGATTGAACCTGTCGACCTGAATGTCCACCCCGAAAACTCTAAAGTGCTGGGGCACTGATGGGTGCTGATGGGGAATTGTGAAGCTGCTGGTCAGAATAATGCAGTTGAGAACCACGACCCTCTGAAGAGCCATGAGAGACCTGGAGAGCTGACTGGAAGGGCCTCGGAGGATGGCCTCTATCATAAGAATCTCTACCTCCAGACGAGGTACCACTGAACCTACCTGTATGACGGGGCCTCTTATCTGACCTATGACCACCTCCCCATGCAAGGGCCATCTCAACTCTACAGGCCACATTGGCCGCCTCCTGAAAAGAAATCTCACTACCATCTCCTATAGCTATCTAGAGATGGATCGGCTGAATCAATCCATCAATAAACCTCCGCACCCTCTCTCGCTCTGTGGGGAGTATAACAATAGCATGGCGTGCCAGATCAATGAACCAAGTCTCATACTGAGTGACTGTCATAGAGCCCTACTGAAGGCGCTCAAACTGCCTGCGAAGAGCATCTCGCTGAGTAACTGGGAGAAACTTCTCCAAAAATAACTCTGCAAACTGGTCCCAAGTCAATAATGGCAACCCTGCTGGTCTGGATAAACAATAGTCCCTCCACCAAGTCTTGGTGGATCCTGCTAGTCGAAAGGTGGCGAAGTCGACCCCATTGGTCTTTACAATACCCATAGTCCGAAGGATCTCATGGCAGCTAAATAAGAAATCCTGTGGATCCTCTGAAGAAGTACCGCTGAAGGTGGTGGTGAAGAGCTTGGAGAACCTATCAAGCCTCCACAAAGCATATGAGGACATAGCCCCTCCATCGCCGGCCTGGGTCACAATACCTGGCTGAACTGCCATAGCTGGCTGAACCACTGGAACATGAGCCTGGGGAGCTACCTGCTCCGGAGTACGTGTAGCAGGAGTCTGAACTCCTGCTCCAGCCAGAGAGGTGGCTGGTGCTACTGGAAGCAAACCCGCTCTAGTGATGCTCTCCATAAAGCCTGCCAGTCTGACCAAAGCGTCCTGAAGATCTGGGGTGACCATGAACCCTCCTGGGACCTGAGCTGGGCCCACGGAGCTACTGGGACTGGAACCTCCTCATCATAATCAACATGAGGCTCCACCTCTGGGACTGCTGCCCGGGGCTGAGCTCTGCCCCTACCTCGGCCTCTGGCACGGCCTCGGCCTCTGCCCCTCGTAGGAACTGCTGCTGGGGGCTCGGGCTGCTGCGCGGTAGAAGAGGAAGCATGTGTCCTCTCCATCTGCGAAAGAACAAAGTGGAAAGACAATCAGTATTTGAGAAACAGAATCGCACGACAAGAAAGAACAAAAGTGAGATTTTCCTAACTCCGTAGCCTCTAGGGGATAAATACAGACGTCTCCGTACCGATCCCTCAGACTCTACCGAGTTTGTCCGTGAGTAGCGAGACCTATGTAACCTAGTGCTCTAATACCAACTTGTCATAACCCAGATTTCCCACCATCGGGGGTCGTGATGGTGCCTACTATCGGAGCTAGGCAAGCCAAGCATTTATAGCATGTTCTGATAACATCTCAACTAAAATAATAAAATGAGTCATTTAAAATAAAGTGGAAGTCTTAAAAACATAGATAACTGAAAACCAAATGCGGAAGTTTGAATACAACTCTACCCAGATTCGGTGTCACAAACTCACGAACTACTAAAGAGTGCTAAAAACAAGTCTGAATATAAGTACATCAATGTTTCTCTCGCTAAAAAAACAAACTAATAACATAGAAGGGACTCCGGTCTGCGGACGTCAGCTAGGCTACCTCGAAAGTCCCTGGACTGAAGTCAGCTCCCGATCAAATCCTACTACTGAGGCCCAAAATCTGCTCCTGAATCTGTGCAAAAAGATGCACAAAATGTAGCATCAGCACAACCGACCCCATGTGCTGGTAAGTGTCTAGCCTAACCCCGGTGAAGTAGTGACGAGGCTAGACCAGACTACAAGATAAACCTGTGCAGTTATGAAATATATAGCGGAATATAAACAGGAAATAAGCAGTTATAAAAGGAGGGGGAAACATGCTATGGGGAGGCAACAGTTAAAACAGGAAGTCTAAATTTAAAGGATAGAACAACCAACAGAAACTTAAATCCGGAATAAACACAATTAAGCTATAATTTGTTACGGCGCAAAAGCCGATCCGATCACACACAATACTGTTGCGGCGTGCAACCCGATCCTCAATCATCACTATTGCGGCATGCAACCCGAACCATAAATATATAGTGTTGTTGCGGCGTGCAACCCGATCCACAATTATATAGTGTTGTTGCGGCGTGCAACCCGATCCATATAATAATAACCGAACCTTACCCAATCGACAATCACAAGTAAGGGGTAAGGGGGTAACAACTGGTGACAGCAAACCCGGCAAGGGAAATATAACAACGCAACTAATCCCGGCAAGGGAGTAATCATCAACTCTTTCACTTTCTTACACTTCTCACTGTAATTCACTTTAACATTCGAGCCATCGCTCTAAGAGTCATTCCATAATCTCTGTCTCTTGCTCTTTACAGTATATAGAAATCATCAAATAAGCATGGAAGAATCACAACAATTCAGAATAATCTCAATATGAGGACATACGGTCATGCTAGACACCAGTGTATAGATACTCGTCACCATGCCTATACACTGTACTCGACATATAGCAATTAGCAAATAAGACCCTACTCATATTCCCTCAAGCCAAAGTTAGACCAAACACATATCTCAAATGCTCCAAAAATCAACTCAAGCCTCTAGTGTAGCTTTACCCCTCGAATTCGGCTCCAACTCAGTCAAATCTATGAAATAATGACCTAGAAATATTAATAATAGCTAAACAAACTAAACCCAATGCCTAAATATAAATTTCCAAGCTTTCTTCCAAAAAATCCAAAATCGACCCCGGGCCCGCTTGGTCAAAACACGAGGTTCGAACCAAATTCATATCACCCATTCCCCCACGAGCCCGAATATACAATTTGTTTTCAAATTCCACCCCAAAACGAGGTCTAAGTCAAAGAAAATTAAAAAGCCCTAGTTCTACCCTTTTTCCCCAATTTCTACCCTAGATTACATGATTTAGGCTTAGAAACTTACTAATTAATGAAGGAAAATGAAAGAAAATTAGTGGGAATTTACTTACACAAGAGGTCTTGATGAAAGGAAGCTTCGATGGAGGACTAAGGGTCTTGGAGAAGAAGGAACTAGGATGTTTTTATGAAAATATCGCGACCATACTGTTCTGAAAATAAAAATATTGTGAGCACGTGATTTTTTCCCTAAGAAAATTATTCCTAAAAATCCAAACAAAATGATTTTTAATATTTGTGGCATTTTTTGTTAATTAGTAGCATAATAATTCATATTAAAAAATACAAAATATGCATATGCATTAAGGGTTTAATTTTACAATTTTAGTATTAATTCATTTTAAAGAAAAAAATCAAAAAATAGCATTTTTGTGCTTTTATTGAAATTTATTATAAAATAAATATAGAATTTAACTAGTTTAATAAATTGATAAAATCAGAAAAATAAATACAAAAATACAAAGGAAAAAAAAAAGGAAGGCAAAAGAAGACTGCCTGAATAAACGAAAAAAAAAATGAAAGCTAAGTTCTGCATTTATTTTTCTTTTTCTTTGCTTGCATGTGTTCTAATTGTTCTTATTATTTGTTCTTTTTAGCTTTGTTCGTTGACTAGGGTTATTGATTTTTGATCAGTAGCAATGCAATTTTTGGATATTAGTCTTAGGGTTAAAATAGATTCTGATTTCTCGTATAATTAGATTTTTAAAATGCTTTTACTTGATTGTTTCATATGTTTCTGAAATTAGTTAATTTTGTTAATTGTTTGTTTTGTGAATTCTGATTTGTAAGCTTTGAATAGTTATTAGATTGGTTATAGCTGTTAGATAATTTGTATTTGATTAATGTTGATTTAGATCAATTGAACGTTGATTCTGAAATTAAAAGGGTAAAAGGGGTAAAAGGCATTAGGTCACTTGGTAAATATGATGGGTATTCAGGGGTAGTTCTGGGTGCAATAAAAGGTTTAAGGGTAATAAGCTTTAGGAAGTGGGGGTAATCCGGGCAATATAAAATGGCAATTCAGTGAATACTAAATAGAGGTGGGGGTAGAAGGGTAAAAACATTGGAATGGAACATTCTAGATAGGGGAATAGGGGTATTTCTGCATTAATAAAGGGGTAACAATCGATTAATTAGAAAATAATAAGGGTACAATTGAAATAAAAGGGGGACTATTTGATAAATTCTGAAGTTTTGAATTTCCCTCTCTTTCCAATCTATAAATAGGCCTCATTTGGCCTCCTTCAATAAGTTTTGCAATCTGAAATCTTCTTGAAAGCATTTCTGCAATTCTAAGTCTTTACTTTCGAAGTTCTTCATTTCTAAAATTCAAAAATACCAAAAATAGTATAAATAGTTCAAAATCCCATTGTTTCATTAGTTCTCACATCAATCTGAAGACTGTTTGGTTCTAATTGTCAAGTGTTGGTGAAATTACATTATATTAGTCAAGTACCTGATTTTCTGTTGGTCTATCCTTGCTGTGGTTGAGATCTGGTGTTAATTGAAGTTGTATATGTTGATTGCTGACTGTTATTACTGTTGTTGATCCCTATTTTGTTTAAGTCAACCTAGAATCTCATTGAGTTTTCATTTCATTTCCAGGTACACTTCTATTGCTCGTTGATGTAATTAAAAGTTAAAGAAATGAAGTAGAAGTGTTCATTTAATACTTCAGTTTATTTCTATTTTTGTGAATTTGATCTATGTAGAATTTAGTTAAAAATAACTGTATTCATTAGGATCAGTTTAATGTGTAATTGAACTATATAAAGTTTGGACTGTAAAAAACACTTGAATGTTTGTATTTGCACTCGTGTCCAGTTCTATAACAATTTAGAATTATGCAGTTTGAATTGTTATTTCTTAAGTGTGTTCGAGCTTTTTCAGTAAAAAAAGCAATTTTATGCTAGGAAAATAAAATAGCACATGTTAACTCAATTAATTTCTATTAGTAGTTACATTTGCTGATTAGATGCAGTATTGTTGTTAGAAGTTATCTAGGACTGTATCAATTTCAGTAATAAAATGCCATGCTCAGTGATAGCAGGTTGTAGTTTTGTGTGTTATCGTGTTTAAATTGTTTTCCAGTAGATAATGTAGCAAAGATATGTGTGGTAATCTCATTTCTAAAAAAAATAATCAGATTTGGTATCCGACTTTGAAAGCATCACTGGAGTTTCAAAACCCTGTGAGTACATGATATAAAATTAGCAATAGTATTGGTCATGCTCTCATTCACAAGATTATGCATTAATAGGTTATTTCTCCTTGTTAATTCAATTTGGGTGAAAACTAAAATTTTTGCTGTTAAACACCTGATTTTTCTTCTTGATGGTTGGACTGTAACAAAAAAAATAAGCCCATTTCTTGTTCAATTGCTTGACTAGCCAGCTCAAACCTTGGGCTAGGAGAGATCCGTGGTTGGACTTCATGGAAGTCCAATGGCTGAACACCAATATTTACAGGCCTGGACCAACAATACAAGGTCCAAAACTGCTATAAATCAACAACTCTTTTGTTTCAAAATATATTAAGAGTATAGGGAATTAATTCGCAAAAAAAAATAAAATTGGGTTTTGAATTAGGTAGCAGGTTCAAGCTAAAAGGTCTTCCCTTTTGTTTGGATTCGGACTTTAATTCGAGGCCCGAATTTATAAATGTGAATTAATTGGCCTCTTAGAGGCAAATATTAAATAGAAAACTTTAATTCATTTTAGGTTGGCCTTTTAATAATAAAATGAGACGAGCCTCGCCAAACCAAATATACAATTGCGGGACCCTCATTAATTGCTTACTAAAATACTTAGTATCCGGGATAGGCCGTTTAGCAAATTTTGCTGCCTTCCCAAAAGATAACAACGCGTTAGTCGTTTTAGGTGTGTTTTAATTAATCTTACCTTCCTAAATACGGGTGTGCATTTCATGCAACCCAAATCCAAATCCAAAAACGTTGAATAAGAATGTGTCGAGGATCCGAGTGCATTTCATGTGACGTGATCCGAAAATATGTTCTTAAACAAAGTTCCCTTTCTTAAATAAATAATTGACAAAAAGCGATAATTAATTCTAAAATTGCACAAGTAAGGTAATATGTATAAAATCAAATATTTTAGCCAAATATAACAGTTGAGCGACCGTGCTAGAACCACGTAACCTGGGAATGCCTAACACCTTCTCCCGGGTTAACAGAATTCCTTACCCGGATTTCTGGTTCGTGACTGTTGAACAGAGTCAAACCCTTCCTCGATTCGGGATTCAAACTGGTGACTTGGGACACCATAAATCTCTCAAGTGGAGACTCTGAACCTTTTAATAAAAATGAATCCCGTTTCGATTGTCCTTAAATTGGAAAAACTCTTTTATTACTATATCTCTTCCCGAGGTGTAGTAAAAGCTGATAAAGCTTTCTTCGGAAAAAGGAGGTGTGACAGCTCTGGCGACTCTGTTGGGGACAAGAACCCAGAACTTCGGTTCAAGGTTCAAGAATTCGAGCTCAGTTAAATTGTTGTATTTGGCTTTATTTGGTTTTGATACATGTTCCATGCTTTACGTGCTAAATGTTTTTACCGCTTTAATATTTGTTGAATTGTATATAAATTGTCGCGATTCCCTCCCTCTTTCTTAGTCTTCTACATCATGAAGAAGGGTGCACTTCGTGTAGCTTCTCTTCTGTTAGAGTCTTTTTACCAAATTTAGAACGAGGTTTGGATAAGTTGCAAAGCCGGGCGAGCTTCTGTATCCCCGGTCCGCTGCCCCCCCCTCGGCCCGAGTTGTTCGCTCGGGCAAGCCAGGTCTAGATCAATAAACCTAGGATTTAAACCTAGATGAACAATAAACTCATGCTGGATCCCTAGTAGGACGCTTAGTTGCATCATGTGCATTTTGACTTAGGGGACTCAACACAGGGGTTGGGTCTATCTAGGACAGGTGACCCGAATTAAAATGACCATTCTGATGCATATTATGTGCTACTTGCATTTATTTTCTCGGCTCCGCATGTTGACCGGTCTGTATATTATGAGTGAAAAATTGTGAAAATTAGCAGTGTTAGGACTAAGGGAGGATAACCATTTATTGTGAAAAACCCAATGACCAAATAGTACCGAAATGCTGCCGGATTTTTGAAAATGAAAAAAATGGAAATATTTGAAAAAATAGAAAGTAAATTGTTGGTCAAAAACAGTTTTCATTTTGGCCAATCGGCCCGAACTACGCTGGTTTGATTCTCACCAAGTGTGAGATACGTAGGCAACCCTTGACGGGTCCAACCACACCTTTTGCAAAAATAGCCGAAAAATATCAAAATTGTGATTTTATTATAAATAAGTCGGGTGATGCTATTCTTGTTTAAAATAAGTCGAATGTCCGTCAAAAGGACGCCGGAAGGCCATTTTTTGCAAGAATAGCCACCCTGAGTCAATTTTAAATAATTTGCGGGCACAGCCTTAAAATCTCCCTTTCGGAAGTGCTGAAAGGCCGTATCCGCAAAATCAATTTTTTGTCATCTAAACAAATTTTACAAAAATAGCTACTTTGTCAAATAAGCCATTACATGGCCAATTTTGTAAAGATAGTCACAATTGACATTAAAACCTTCTCAGTCCTGCGCTGGCCTGTAGCGATGCTGAGTGATGCCCCATGGGCCCCAGGATGAGAAATTTTGATGTCATTGAGTTTGTAGTTTCTTAAACAAAATTTTGCAAAAAATAGCCACTTTGTCAAAATAAGCCACTACATGGCAAGTTTTTGCTAAAATAGCCACAATTGGTATTAAAACTTTCTCGGTCTTGCGATTGGCCTGTGATGATGCTGAGTGACGCCCCATGGGCCCCAGGATGAGAAATTTTGATTTTTATGGAATTTCTAAATTAAAAGTTTTGCAAAATATCCACTTTTCTTTTAATCATTAAACTCCTTCAAATAAATGTGCAGGATGAATTCGAATGATATTGAAACCTTCTCAGTCCTGAGCGAGATACCCCTTAAGCACCATTTGTGGTGGAATGATCTCGGAGATGAAAGCAGAAAATCAGTGGTAAAAATTCTGGGTGGCCTTGTGGGACTTATGAACATAAAACTGAGAAGGGATATTGTTGAAGCCTTGATACCGTTTTGGGATCTGACTCGAAATGTCTTCAGATTCTCTGATTGTAAGCTCACGCCAACATTGGAAGAAATAGCAGGGTATGCCGGGCTAAATGGAAACATGCGAAATAGATATCCTTTGCCGCCAAGACCGGTCACACTCCACAGATTTTTAGATTTGCTGAGTATCAGTCGGGATGTCCAAGACCCGTGTTTAAAGGAT
>MDKF010123782.1:0-10566 GCA_026770625.1 Nicotiana glauca
TTCAAATTAGAATCTTATCGATTCTCTTCTATTTCCAGGTACAATCCTCTCACTGTTGATGTAATTGCAATTTGAGGAAATGAAGTAGAAGTATTCAATTGATATTTCGATTTATTTCTATTTTTTTTTACAATTAGATCTGCATTGGTATAGACTTAGCTGATAATATTTGTATTCAGTTAGGAATAGTATAATTGTAATTGAATTTTAACATTTTTGACTGTTGATGGACTGTTTTCCTATGTTCGAACTGGTAGGTAGAATTTCGAATGCGTTGAACTAATAAATAGTTGTTAAGGCTAGAATTGCTTCGCATAGCTTGTATCTAAGGAATCTGGAAGTCTTCTGTTGATGTCAACTTATTTAGATAGCTTAGTTCAACCTTAATTGTAAAAATTAGCGTTTAAAGTAATAATTTCAAATGTTTCAGTAGAATAATTTTCATAATTCAATGTTAGTTTGTTTTGACTTCGAATTTCGCCTCTTATAAGATTCGATTTTGCTTGATATCCAGAACTGGTAGATAACGGAATTGATAGGTGAACTTGAATTTGAAATAAATGAAATTTTTCTAATAGCTAAGTAGTTAAACTGATTTGAATTCGAACTGAAATTGTGGTAATCTGTAAATAAAGTGGAAAATATCTTAATTTAGGCATGTTAATGGTTAGTTGAATCAAGGCCCCAATGAATGGCCCAAATTTAGTATGTTTGCTGGTATACACATGGGCCTGGTCCATAAAATATTGAAATTAGACTGATCCAGGCCATTGGGCCTGGTTATTTTCATGCGTGGCTCAAGACTTGGGTCCCAGCTGGATTTAAATTGGGCCAAGGTGTTGCCGCATGAGTTGCAGTCAAGCCCAACATGATTTAAGGCTTGGGCTCATATGAGTTCGTGGCCCAAACGTAAAAATTATTATGCAATATTAAACAATTAGGACTCTTCCTTTATTATTAGAGACGAAACCAGTAGCAAATATAGTGTGCTTTAGGATTGATCTTGAATAAAATGGAGATGAGCCTCGCCCAATGAATTAATTCACAATTGCGGGGCCCTCCATAATTGCTCGTAAAATATTAGAATTGGAAGGATTGTTTAATAAATTTCACGGTCTTTCCCAAAGTTAATAAATGCGTAGATGCTTTAGGCGCGAATAATAATAATAATACTTTTTCAAATACGGGTGCACATTTATGTGACCCAAATCCAAATCTCAACGAAGTCGAAATGTGTTAAAATCCACGGGCGTACTGGTATGGCGTGGTTCGAGATACATTTTCATGACGTTGCAATTCTTGTAAAATTCAACAATAAAGTAGATTATTAATAAAAGCACATAAAAATGGAATATATATGAAAATCAGATAAAAACAAATACAACAGTTGAGCAACCGTGCTAGAACCACGGAATCCGGGAATGCCTAACACCTTTTCCCGGGTTAACAGAATTCCTTATCTGGATTTCTGGTTCGCAGACTGTTAACAGAGTCAAACTTTTCTCGGTTCGGGATTCAACCGGTGACTTGGAACACCATTAATTTCCCAAGTGGTGACTCTGAAATAAAAATAACAAATTCCGTTTCGATTGTCCTTAAAGTGGAAAAACTCCTTTATTATACCCTTCACGGGGTGTAATTCGGGAAAAAGAGGTGTGACAATGCTAACTATAAATACTACACCAATTAAAGCATTAAACTTGCAAAATAGAAAAGTACAAGAAGAGAGATGGAAAGCTTGACATACCTGGTTCTTGTGGAAGGTGAGAGTGATGGAAGTTGGGGAAGAGAGAGTTAGAAGTGTGTGGGTGTATGTGGGAGAGAAGTGGGTGTGTGAGAGATGTGAAGAAGAAGAAGAAGATGGAACAGGTTAGGGTTGGGGGAGTAAGAGAAGAGATGGGAAAGTTTGAGGGGGGGGGGGGGGGAGTGTTTTTTAAATTTTATAAGGAGGGGGTAGAAGAGAAAAAGAAAATAAAAAAAGTTTAACTCAAACTTACCTGGGCGCAGCATTGCGTGTTTCACCACGGTCGCACCGAGGTCCCACCGCGGCCACGGCGAAAGAGGGGGGCAAAACAGAATGCTTTCCATTCACCGCGGTCGCGGTGGACAGAGCACTACAAAACAGAATGCTCGTCATTGACCGCGGTCGCATTCACGAGCTTTTTTTATTTTTTATAAGAGTGTTAGTTTCCTATACATCTGGTACAACATCAAACAAAAGAAAAAATGGGTTGCCTCCCACGCAGTGCCTGATTTAACGTCGCGGCACGACGCAGGCTGATATTATCACTCCTCATTTGGGTACAAGGGATTTTCCAACATTATAACCACGTTGTCCCCTTTTTCTTCAGTCATTCCAAGGTAATGTTTGAACCTCTGTCCATTCACTTTGAACTTTTTCATCCCATCTTCAGATTCGGTCTCCACAGTTCCCTTGAGAACATTTTCACCATTCTGAACGGTCCTGACCGTCAGGACTTTAACTTACTCGGGAACAACCTCAATCTTGAGTTATATAGCAACACTAACTCTCCAGGTTTGAAGTTCTTATCCTAGATGTGTTTGTCATGCATCGGTTTCATACTTTTTTATATAGTCTAGCACTCTCGAATGCCTGGAACCGGAATTCCTCAAGCTCATGCAACCCATTAACTCTGTTGGTGCCCGTTGTCTCCATGTTTAAGTTCAGCTACCACAATACCCATAGTGCTTTGTGTTCTAGCTCAACTGGAAGGTGGCATGCCTTTACAAATACCAACTTGTATGGTGACATACCAATTGGAGTTTTGAAAGTTGTGCGACATGCCCATAATGCATCATCCAGCTTCTTTGCCCAATCAGTTCTTGTTGCATTCACTGTTTTTGAGAGGACAATTTTGATTTCCCTATCGGACACTTCCACATGCCCGCTTGTTTATGGGTGGTAGGGTGAATCTACCTTGTGGCAAACTACATACTTCTCCAACAAGTGTGCAAACCTCTATTGCAAAAATGAGAGCCACCATTACTGATTATGGCTCGGGGGGTACCAAAACATGTAAAGATGTTTTTCTTGAGGAAACTGGTCACCCCTTTCGCATCATTGGTTGGGAGAGCAACTGCTTCGACCCACTTGGAGACATAGTCAACGGCAACCAGTATATACTTGTTACCGTATGAGCTGACAAAAGTCCCCATGAAGTCGATCCCCCACATATCAAACACTTCAACCTCTTGGATTGTGGTCAATGGCATCTCATGATGACGGGATATGTTTCCTGCCTTTGACATTCATCACAGCTTTTTACCCAATCATGGATATCCTTTAACAATGTAGGCCAATACATGCCTGATTCTAGAACCTTTGCTGCGATCCGAATTCGTCCAAAGTGTCTACCATAAGGCGAAGCATGGCAAGCCTGCAAAATAGAGGGTTGATCTTGCTCGGGGATACACTGCCAGATCATGTTATCAACATATATTTTAAACAATAGGGGTTCATCCCAATAATATGCACGACAATCACGAAAATATTTCTACTTCTGAATTTAGGAGAGGTCATGAGGTACAATACCACATGCTAAGTAATTAGCAACATCAACATACCATGGTGCCTCCTCTATTGTCATCGCAAGTAATTGCTCATCCGGGAATGTCTCAATGATATCTTCAACCTCTGTTCTCTTCTCTACCCCTTCCAACCTCGAGAGGTGGTCTGCTACTTGATTGTGTGTCCCTTTTAGATCACGAATCTCCAGGTCAAATTCTTTAGTAATAGAACCCAGTGAATCAAGCGGGGCTTTGACTCCTTATTTGATATCAAGTACCTAATGGTTGCATGGTCAGTATAAACAATAACTTTCGAACCAATAAGATATGACCTGAATTTGTGGAAGGCAAACACTACAGCGAGCACTTCCTTTTCTGTGACCGTGCAGTTCAGTTGTGCACCACTAAGCGTCCTGCTTGCATAGTAAATTGGGTGCACAATTTTCTCCTTGCGCTACCCCAAAACTGCACCTATAGCGTAATCACTGGCATCACACATTAGCTCGAATGGTTGCTCCCAGTTGGGTGCAACAATGATGGGTGCAGTTACCAATATGTTCATCAACTCCTCAAATGCTAGCCTGCAATCATCAGAAAACACAAAGTGCTATTCTTTTTCAAGCAGCTTACATAAGGGATTAGCAATTTTTGAAAAATCCTTGATGAACCGCCTGTAGAATCCAGCGTTCCCAAGGAAGTTTCTCACTGGTTTCACTGAAGTGGGTGCTGGGAGTTTCTCAATCACCTCAACTTTTGCATGGTCTACTTCAATTCCCTTTTTGGACACTCTATGCCCTAACATTATGCCTTCTTGTACCATAAAATGGCACTTCTCCCAGTTCAGCACCAAATTTGTCTCTACACATCGTTTGAGCACTCTCTTAAGGTTGTGAAGACAATATCAATCCCCTAACATAGAGAAATCATCCATAAACACCTCCATAATGTCTTCAACCATGCCAGTGAAGATGGCTAGCATACACCGTTGGAATGTGGCCGGTACGTTGCATAGTCCAAAGGGCATCCTTCGAAAGGCAAAGATACCATACGGACATGTGAAGGATATTTTCTCTCTATCTTCCGGGGCTATTGAGACATTATTTTACCCCGAGTATCCATCCAAGAAACAAAAATGGGACTGGCCAGCTAATCTGTCCAACATCTGGTTAATAAAGATTAAGGGAAAATGATCATTCCGAGTCGCTGCGTTTAATTTCCTGTAATCCATGCAAATCCGCCACCCTATAACTGTATGAGTTGATATCAACTCGTTTTTCTCATTTTGCACAAATGTCATTCTACCCCTTTTCGGTACACACTGGACGGGGCTTACCAATTGCTGTCAGAGATGGGAAAGATGATGCTCGCGTCCAGCCACTTGATTACCTCCTTTTTCACTACCTACTTCATATTCGGCTTCAGCCTTCATTGATGTTCCCTGGAAGGTTTGTGCCCTTCTTCTAGATGAATCTTGTGCATGCAGAAGGCCGAGCTGATACCCTTTATGTCTGCCATGGTCCAACCAATGGCAGTTTTGCATTCCTGCAACACCTGCAGTAGTTGTTCTACCTGCACAGCTGACAAACCAGATGATATAATAACAGGCAACGTAGAATTAGGACCCAAGAAAGAATACCTAAGGTGTGCTGGAAGCAACTTCAGCTCCAGCTGTGGTGGTTCCTCTATTGATGGTTTTGCAGGTGGTAAAGTTCTCTTTTCTAACTCAAGGGACTCGAACTGAGGTTCTCTCTTCTAGAATCCTTGGCCTTCGAGTTCCATTACCCATTCTGCCAACCCTTCACCATCCATTTCCTCCAAATTTGTCAGCAAACTCCCAATGGATCTTCAGCATTTAGGATCTCATAATCTTCATGCAAAATCACATCCACAGCTTCCACTAATGAGAAAGTTGCATATTCACTGGGTCTCCTCATGGATTGTTGAACGTTGAATATAACTTCTTCATCATTCAACCTCATTTTTAACTCCCTAGTTTCACAATCAATCAATGCTCTCCCAGTGGCTAAGAATGGCCTCCCCAGAATGATGGGTATCTCTTCATCTAGTTGGAAGTCCAGAATAACGAAGTTTGCAGGGAATACAAACTTTCCCACTTGTACCAGCACATCATCAAGAATCCCCGTCGACCTTTTAACTGTGTGGTCAGCTAGCTTCTACAACATCGAAGTCAATCTAGCTCTGCTAATACCCAGTTTTGTATATATTGCCAAAGGTATCAAGTTTATGTTAGCTCCTAAGTCATACAATACTTTTGCAAAGGCATAACTCCCAATAGTACATGGAATAGTAAAGCTACCTGGATCAGACATCTTTTGAGCCATGGGTCTTATCACTAGTGCACTGCAGGTCTGTGTCAGAGTTACTGTGGATAGGTCCTAAAAATTAAATTTTTGTGACATCAGGTCATTCATCATCTTTGCATAGCCTGGCATTTCCCTCAAAGTAGACATCAGAGGAATATTCAATTGAATTTGACGAAGCATCTCCATGAATTTCCTGTATTGATATTCTTTCTTTTGTTTTTCTAGTCTCTGAGAGAATGGTGCAGGTATCACCCTTTGTTCACTGCTTGCTGGCTTCTCTTTGTTAAAGTTTTGTGGCACAAGAGGGACCACCTGTTCTACAACTTGTTCACTCTCTTTAGCCTTGCCCTTATTAACCTGAACCTGTTCAACCACCAGTTCAGTAAGTTCTGTTGATTCATCTATCTCTACTGGAACTGGAGTGGCTGGTGTAGTTTATCTTTTGTATTTAGCAACTTCTTGCTCCTTGTCTAAATCTCTCCCATTTCGGAGACTAACTGCCATCAGCTAATTCGGGTTTTACTCCTTGGGGTTAATATTTGTGTCAGCTGGTAATGTTTCCTGGGGGCGGTTATTCAAGGCCATGGACAACTGCCCCAATTGAGTTTCAATACCCTTAATTGTTGAGTCATACGCTGCCAACTTTTCCTGCATCTTACCATTTGTTACAATGAGCTGTTGCAGCATACCCCTGATTTCTACTGTGTTGCTGTCTTGTTGCTGATAAGGTGACTGATATACCAACTATTTCTACTTCTGTTGTGGATAGCCCTGTTGTCTCTGATATCGTACCATTTGGCCTTGGGGCTGCATACCTCCAGGTTGTGGCATGTTCGGTCTGTACTGCTGATTGGGTGTTGGTCTACATTATTGTCCTCTTTGTCTTTGACCCCCAAAATTGTTGACATAATTACCTCTCTTAACCCTTGGTTGTCACCGTCTCCACTCCATGAACACACATAGTACTGATTAATGCAAGATGTGCACAGTCCTCCATTTGTCGTGTCAACGATATGCACTTGCATTGTACCCATCTCATTAATCTTATTTGTCAATATACTCATCTGAGTCATGAGTATGGCTATGTTCTCTGCATGTAAATTATTTGGTTCAAGGGGAACTGAATGCACTATTGGTGCCAAGGTCGTACCTCTCGTCATCCACCCAGAATTCTAAGCCATCTTGTCAAGAAGGATTTTACACTCTGTGAATGTCTTGCTCAGGAATGCACCTCCAATTGAAGCATCTACATTGTCCTTTAAATTGTCTGCTAATCACATGTAGAATCTCTGGCCGAGCATCTAGTCTGGAATACCATATTTTCCCTCAATTTTTAAGATTTTTCTAGAATCAATTCGTTGTCTATTTTTACAATACAAAATCCAAAATTATTCCCAAAATTATCATTTTTTGAATAGCATATTTCATTCTCATATTTACAACAAAATATAATTAATATGATTTTTGCGTATTTTTACAAATTTATTTGGAATTTCTAAAGCTAAATTGCATGAAATTGCAAGAAATTGCAATTATAGCCTATTTTACAATTAATCGCATTTTATAATTATAAAATCATTTTTGGTATTTTTAGATTAATATTTTATATATTATTAATTAGTTCTGTGTTTTCAATTTGTTTTTCAAATCATTTCAACTATTTTTATAAAATAAAAAGGGAAAAAATGGCTATTTAAATGCTAGCCAAGATTTATTGCAAACATAGCCCCAATTGAACCCCATTTCAGACCAACCCATATCCCAAATTAACCCGACCCATACCTAAATCATTAACCTGGTCCAGCTTTGATCTGATCTAAGCCGTTGATCAAATGAGATCAACAGCCCAGATTATCTTTCCTAAATTAAATCTAACGACCCCCCCCCTGACCCCTCATTTCTCATAGAGACCGGTCTCTCTCTTGGTCTCTTCGTCTCCTCCTTCTTTTTAGAACCTTCTGGTTCTTCTCCGATCATCTTCATAGCCTCTCCGGCCATCTCCATCCTCACTTCTCTCGACCACCAGTCACCACGGAGCCTTGTCTCGTTGATCTTCTCCAAGTTTTGAGGCTCCAGGGATTTCCAACATGCGAGATGGTCACTGGAAGCCTTGCTCGGCTTATCTCCGGCCTCCTCTCCGATGGTTTTCAGTCCGATGGTACTATGTACGCCATTATTAACGAGTTTCACAGCCAGGTTCCTTACCTCACTGATTTATTGCAAAACCCTAATTTTTCCCTAAATCTCGTAATCTCTGTCTTTTTTAAAAACGATTTTCAGCTTATTCATTGTGTTTTACACTACTCACTACTCAATTTCTTCGATTAATTCAAGTTTTTCAACATTCTATTCTTCTTTTCAAAACTAGGGTTTCCGAACCCCTTTCAAAATCACTATATCTTCTGTTTCTTTTTTGAGTATTATGTGCTTATGCCTGTATTATGTGTTTATGTTTGGATTATGAGTTTGTTTGTGTGGTTTTTCTAGTTAATCCGAGTTCCATGCTTTAAGTTTTACTAGGATTCCGGTCTTCTACTGAACCTGTGATTTTCCTGCTTAGGGTTCTCTGACTCTTACGCCTATTGTATTTTACAGGTCTAACTATTATTCTACTGATTTTTGTGCATCTCTTCGAATCCTTGATTTGTATGTGTTTTCCTTAGAAGTTCTTACATTGATTTTTGAATTATTTCCTTACTTGTGAAATGCTCTCTATACTTAGCACTGATTCCCTCTGATTTTAGTCTCGTCCGTGATTCTTTGACTAATTTTCAGAGTTAATTTATATTTTTTTTACCATATTTGTGCTCTTAAGTATGTTTTCAAATATTCAGTATATGCTTTCCTTACTTGAATCATTATGTATCTGTCCCTTATTACATACTACATGCCTTACTACTCTTACTATGGTGTAATCAATTGTCTAATTGATTCTTTCCTTTATCTGATATAACATGTACCCCCATTCAAATCACGACTCCCTAATTAAAATGTTTTAAGTCCTGTGATTGATTCCAATTGGTACTGTTTCGATAATTATGCACTTGTTACCCTATTATCTATTGGTTTTCAAAACTATAAATACTCTACCCTCTCTTTAGCATAACAAAAAGAATTCATTATTCTGAACTCTCTCTTACACGAAAACATACTCAGTGCTTTCTCTTGTTCCTACATAACCTCTCTCACTTCCCTTATGACTACTGGTTACTCCATTTGTTTAAAACCTAGGCTGAACTTAGGATACTTTGCTGTTCTGTTATTCTTTACTCTGCTACTTGCTTTGGTCTGTCTGCTGTTGCTCACCTCTCTGCATACTCTCTGCATATTGCTGCTCACTTCTTTACACATTATTGCTCACCACCCTGCATATTATTTCTCCCTACTGCTCAGCATTACCTTACCTTCAACTGGTATGTCTCATATTTGATTTACAACTTCAAAGCAACATGTTTTTATTTGTATTGCACTTTCTCTTATTTCTTGTATGCTTCTACTTATGGTTATGCTATTTACATTGCAATTAGCATTCCTCTTTGCTAGTTCATTGATATGATTACCCTTCTCCCAATTCAGCATGTCTACTGATTTTGATTATTGCATGTCTCTCCTGTCCCTTAGTCCAGTACATGACCAACATGTAATCCTGACCCCTTCTAGTTGAAACCTGTTTGAATGTTTAAAGCCCTGAAGTGCTTCTCTTTGATGTCAGTGTATGTGTAATTGTGTTCTCACATAGGAGTTACTTGTCCCCATGTCCCTTGCCCCTGTTTGTGTTTGTATTCCCTGAACACTGTGTGATACTCTAATCAAATTTTGTTTTACTCACCTTCCTCTCATACTCTTCTGTTGTTTTCTTTCAAAACTGGTTCTATATGGGTCATCTTTCAACTATTTTTAACTCAATTTATTTAAACCCTATCACAATCTCACTATTCCTAGAATTTAGGTTCTAGCCCCTTCGTGTAAGCATTGCTTTGGGTACCTTGAGTACCCACTGAACTTTGATGCACAAGGCTAGTAATTCCACACTTGAACTTGTTCAAATGTTGATTTGATTGGGTGCCAGGTATTGGCCAAGGGCCCCAATGGGCCCTCAGGGAGCTTTGCCATACCCAAATCTTTGTAAAAGGCTGTGACACTCGAAAAAAGTGAGGTTGGAGATTTCGGGCCTGGTTGAAGGCTCCCTATAGAATAAATTTTTATTTTTTCACTACTGTAATTTAATTATCTTGGTTTGTAATAATTTGTAACGAATGATTGGGGTTTATAGTGAAATGGGGAGACTATTCATGCTTAGTTTAAGGGTTACGGGTAGAAAGCATGCTTGTAGGGCTTTATTTGTTTGTGCAATAGACATCCTGCATAGGACATGCATCTCACACGATTAGAAATCCTGTTTTTGGCTCTTTTACTTTCAGTTTGTTATTATACTCACTTCGTAATCACAATTTGTTAATAACTAATGAACTACTATTATAAAGATTGTTGCTGCATCCTCACTAGCATTTAGATATCATGTTTTAGGACCTTTATGTGCATTAGATATCATGTACTTAGGATTTTATCCCATCTGAGTTGCAATCATTTGAACGTCCACTAGTTTTGTTTAATTTAACAACATAAGTCTGGCTAACAGTTTCTCTTAAAAACTCGAAATCAAATATGCATGTTCACTTCCCTTTTGCAAACAGGCAATGTGTATGACGCCTAG
>MU722631.1:2672-14991 GCA_026770625.1 Nicotiana glauca
TGGGTTGGGTATTTATTTTGGGTTGGGTATTTTGGCCCAAAGATATGTATAATATACTATTTGTATTTTTGATTTATAAAATTGAGATTAAAATTTAAAAATTAAAAATTATTCTAATTAAACTTCAAAAAATTATTTTACTAGCCATTTGGAGTAATTTTAATTAAAGCACTCAAGAATAAAATGAACTATTTTTTATGATTTTCTTCTATTATTTTTAAAAATACGTTAATACTACTAAAATGTAAAATTGAGAATCTTAAAGCATATATATTTTTTTGTATTTTAATTATGAGTTATTATGTGACTAAGTAATAAAAGTTGCAATATACTTCTTAAAATTGTAAAAATTATTTTATTTGATATTTTTTGGAATAATCTGCTTAGGGTAAAAATCACGTGCTCACACCATTTTTCCGTAATAGTTTCCTATCCATAGTTCATTTCCTTCAGTGACAACGATCTTAACTTAGGAAAGTAATTAAAAACTGAACAATCGTAGAAAAACATTTAGGGCCGTTTAAAACACGATTGTGGTTGCGTATACGTTCGTGTAACATGACCATGATCCTAAATTAATTCGGAGTATGCGTTCGCGCAACTTCACTCAATCTTTTCTTAATAATAAAATCGGTTACAAGCTTTTAATCATTTTTAGTTCACGTAAGTTCATCAAAATCACATATGGCCTTTTAGTAATTTCGTAGGCTAGATAAAAAAAATAATATTTCGTAAAATATCCTTTAAGGCCGTTTAAAAATACCAAGTATGGTTGCGTATACGTTCGCGTAACATAACTACATTTCTAAAAATAAAACCGGAGTATGCGTTTGCGCAACTTCGATCCAAAATTTTTTATTATAATTAAGCGTTATTAATTATGGACACGTTCGTGTGACATGATTTTTTGACGCACCAAACAGGCGGGTATACGTACGCGTAACCCGTTTCAAGATAATTTTCTTAATTAAAAGTGGTGAAAGAAGCAAAAGTACATAGGTTTTAAAATCAGTAATTTAATAATTTCATAAGCCAAGTATGATCAAAGCGACCGTGCTAGAACCACGAAACTCGGGAGTGCCTAATACGTTCTCACGGGTTAACAGAATTCCTTACCCGGATTTCTGGTTCGCAGACTGTATAACATAGTCAATATTTTCCTCGATTCAGGATTTAAACCGGTGACTTGGGACAGCATAAATTATCCCAAGTGGCGACGCTGATTTTTAAATAATATAATCCCATTTCGATTGTCACTTCAAGTTGGAAAAAACTCCCTTTATTATACCCTTTACGGAGTGTAGTAGAGTAAAAAAAGAGGTGTGACACTGATGAGACTGTCATTGTCACATGGAAAAATCAATGTCAAAAGCAATTGAGAGAATAGAAAAGAGAATTAGAATAAAAGAAAGCTTGGTTGCATTAATGAATGCTATTACAGAAAGACAATACAGTGTCAAGTGGGAGAGACACCAATACAAAGAATTTTTTGATTGCTTGAAATTTTGACTACTTGATCCCCCCTAATTGTGCTTAAAAACTAAAATTAAAGGACTAGACATAAATAAGCTAGAGAATCATAATGGAAATACAGAAAGTAAAACTACTATTATTTACATCAAAGGGGATCTAGATTCCTAAAGGGTTAAAGCATGTCCATTGGCAGCACTTGGAGGAGCCGCAACCTTATCTTTAACATTAGGGTCGCGCAGGTGCTGGTGGAAGGGCATGGTTCGATTGCACTGAAAACGGGCATGCGCTCGGGCACGACTTTCCAAGGGGCATTGTTGGCATCTACCTGCGGCTGGCGCTGGAGAGGGCTATTGATGGGGAAACATAGGCACAAGTGCACTTGTCACTTGGAGCGACCAAGATCACTGGGCCGTTCATGACACTAGGTGTTGGGAGGCTTGCCAGAGCGCTATGAGGCGTGTCCAAGGGGTCATGGGGCATGAATGGAAAGCTACCAATGACAGTAATAATGTAAAATTGGATACATTGTATTGCATAGCTTACTTTCTTTCTCTTTGGGTTTTGTAGCTTTTCCGATATAATAGTCTAAATTCAAGCTTTGCTTTTAAAATGGTCAAGGACACGAGGCACTAATCAGAGACTCAATTGCAAATTACCAGAGTAATCTCTACTAGAGTGATCCTGACCCTATGATATATAGCACTTTTGAGTCACTGATAAAATTTTAAAAATTAGATTTCTACTTCTTATTTTTTATGATTTAACTAAATATTTACATATTGATTTAAATTTTTTTGTTGCTCTCATTCATTAAAAATTGTATTTACTTTACCAAAGGTTCAATATCCTCAACGAAATTCCTAACTTCGCTCCTGAATCGTCAAAACAATCCCATATTATCCCCTGATTTCAAATTTAAAACTTAACCTTTCTCCATCTTGCCATGTATGTGGAAAGAAATTTTAAAAAAAAGGTCGAATAATGACATCGCTATTCCTCACGTTTATGTTTTTTTTTTTTGTAATTTTATTATCCTTTTTGCCATCTTATTTCCACTCAATCATGGTGGTTACGTTGATCTGAAAATATGAGTAATATTTTGTGGCGCCTTCATCAGATGTCTTAGAAGGGCAACGTAAGGCTAAGCAACCGATGTTCGTGCAGTTACTATCCGCCAATCGGGATCCCCTCCTTACGCTAAAGGAGACTGTAAGTGTCGTATGAGAAAACCAATGACAAGAGAAAATGAGATAACAGAAAAGAGAATGAGAATGAAAGAAAGTTTGATTGCATTAATGAAAGCTATTACAGAAAGGCAACACAGTATCGAGGGGGAGAGACACCAATACAGAGAATTGTTTGCTTCCTTGAAAGTTTGACTACTCGATCCCCTCAATAATGCTTAAAAATATTAAACCAAAGTTACCAGACTAGAGATAAACAATCTAGAGAATCATAATGGAAATACAGAAAGTAAAGCTACTCTATATTTACATCAAAAGGGACCTAGATTCTTATAAGGTAAAAGCAGGTCCATAGGCGGTACTTGGAGAGACTGCAACCTTGTCTTAAGCATCATGGTCTGCACGCGTAGCGTTGGCAGCAGGGCATGGGTCGATTGCGCTGACAACAGGCGTACGATGTGGTGCTGCTTGCCGAGGGGCGCTGTTGGCATCTGCTTGCCACTGGCAGTTGGCGAGGACTATTGATGGGGCGACATAGGAACATACACACTTGTCACTTGGCACGACAAAAAACACGAGGCTGTCCATGACACTAAACATTGGGAGGCTTGCCAGGTCACCATGGGGTGTGTCCAAGGGGTCATGGGGCATGGCTAGAAAGTCATCCATGACATTCTCCCCTACTTGAGTTGGTGACATCCTCGACGCCTTACTTGCAAGATAATCATCAATCAGGCTCTTATAGGCTTTGAAGTTTGTTCCCCTCTCCCAAGTATTTTCCTCTG
Source organism: Nicotiana glauca (assembly GCA_026770625.1). Lineage (NCBI taxonomy): Eukaryota > Viridiplantae > Streptophyta > Magnoliopsida > Solanales > Solanaceae > Nicotiana > Nicotiana glauca. Next base: position 6,115 of record MU722631.1, read on the forward strand.
TATCAGTCCTGCCATTTCACCAAGAACTCTTGATGATCTTTCCTTGAAGTGTGTATCACTCGATCATAGAGAATAGCTTCTATATGCCTTTTTTGATTGAATTAGGGCATCAAATACTTGGTATTGTTAGTTATCAACGTGAAAGATCTTCCAAGTATTTCCGCTAGGGTCTCAAAAGGCTGACATGGAAGACTGAATAAATTTTCCACTGGGTTGGAGTATCCACTCGGTATGCAACTTTCCCAATGCACTTCTCAATGGACAAAAGTCCAATGTACTTTTGCAATAAGAGAGGGTCATGGACCCCTATAAACATGTATCGCTTTGGGGGTTTTACCATCATTGTATCCCCTAACTTGGTATTCATCAAAGCAGGGATTTTGATCAGCATGATTTTTTATCCGCTTTTGGGCTTTCACAAGATAGATGCGCACGGTCTCCAATTTTGCTTCCATTCTTTCCATAAGCCAGTTGCTTCAGGAGATTTTGACACATTTGGGGCATTCACGGTGTGTGGGAGTAGCGGTTGTTATCCGATAACAATTAAAAAAAGCTTCTATTTGTACTAGAGTTCTTTTGTGAATTGAAACACAATTGTGCAACATCCAAAAGCTTCAACCATTTCTTCTGTGAGCTAGTAATAAAGTGGAAAAGCTATTCCTCAAGCATGCCATTGAAATTCTCTGTCTGGCCATCAGATTGCAGATGAAAACTTGAGTTGTGTTTCAACTTGGACCCGAAGCACTTAAAGAGCTGAGTCCAAAAGTTGCTAGTAAAGCGAGAGTCACGTTCACTAACGATGTCTTTAGGGAGGTCCTAATATTTGACAACATGAACGAAGAAGAGTTGAGTTATATCTTCTACTAATATATACTTTTTGGTTGCTATAAATGTAGCATGTTTTAAAAGCCGATCTACCACAACCAAGATAGTTGTAAGATCTACGACCTTGGGTAATCTAGTGATAAAATCCAGTGAGACACTTTCCTAAGGTCTATTTGAAACACACAATGACTCCAAAAATCCTTCTTGTGTCAAGATGCCAGACTTGTCTTTCTGACATACTAGGAAAGTCTTCACATACTAAGCAATTGTGCGTTTTTCTTATAAATGACTGGCCCATAAATTTTTGTGGCATTCCATCAGGAGAGTCCTTTACAGGTTCCCTTCTTTAGGAACATAAAGTCGGTTACCTTTCACCTTTAGGAACCTATCTTTCATGTAGAACTAGCGAGTCTTGACCTGTCCTGCCAGGTCCACCAAATGCTGTGCAGAAGGATCCTTGGTGATTAGTCCCTGTATCTGGTATTTTATATTTGCGCCACTTTACTCTCCCTTAGAGTGGTGAGTAGGCACACCGATACTAGGTCAGCCCTCCAGCTAAGAACATGAGCAACTTGGTTGATCTTCCCACTCCAGTACTCCAAGTTGAAGTAGAATTCCACTAGAAGTTCCTGCCATCTAGCCTGTCGTCCGTTCAAATTTGGCTTGGTCATGAAATGACTAACAACCTTGTTGTCTATTTTGACCATAAATGGGGTTCCCAGTAGATAGTTCCTCCAAAGGCGTAAGTAGTAGATGACAACCAATAATTCTTTTTCATGGGCGGTATAACATCATTTTGCATCCTTCGAATTCTGTCTCTCGTACGTAAATAGATGCCTTTCTTATAGAAATACTCTACCCAGGACATAGTCAGAGGAATCCGTTTGTACATCGAACAACTTGTGAAAATCAATAAGAGCCAAGACGGGGCTACTAAGCATAACCTCTTTCAATACGTTGAAGGCTTCAGCTCGCCTAGGACCGCAATCCCAACACGTGAATTTATTTAGGAGTTCTATCAATGGAATTGCAATAAGAGAGTACTTTTTCACAAATCTCTAATAAAAGTTGCAAAGGCAAAGGAACGCCCTCAAGGCGTAGACATCCTTAGGCGGTAACCAATATATGACATCTTGAATCTTCTGTTGATCCATCTTGATCCTCCTTTCCTCAATAACATGTCCAAGGAATTCGATCTATTTTTGGACAAATGAGAACTTGGATAGCTTCACATATAACTCATGCTCCCGCAGTCGAGCTAGGACCTTCCGTAGGTGCTCCAAGTATTCTTTTAGTATTTTTCTATATACCACAATTTCATCCAAGTAGACCACTATGAATTTGTCAATGTAATCTTAGAATACTTGGTTCATCAGGATGCAAAATGTGGTTGGAGCATTAGTCAAGCCGAATGGCACAACCAGGAAGTCGTACGACCCATATCTTGTCATATAAATCGTCTTGCGTTCATCTTTCTTGGCAATCCAGATTTGACAATAACCTGTCTTCAGATCTATTTTGGTCCACACTGTAGCACCACTTAATCTATCGAACATGTCTGCCATTAGTGCGATATGGTACTTTTTCTTCACGGTGATCTTGTCCAGGGCCCGATAATCTACATAGAGTCTTAGGTGCCATCGTGTTTCTTTTGGGACACCAAAACAGAACCATAAGGGGACTTGGAGGGCACAATGATCCCTGTGTCTAGCATTTCTGTAAACTGTCTCTAAAGCTTGGTGAGTTGGGGTTGTGACATTTTGTATGGCGCCAGGGCAGGTGGCTTCGCACCTGGCACTAACTTAATCTCATGGTCCACATTTAGCCTAGGCGGATGCCTCTTTGGCATGTCTTGTGGCATGCCGTCTTCAAACTCCTTTAGCAGCTCCTTCACAGGTGTAGGAATGGGATCCAAAGAGCATTCTATATCTTCAATACAAAGGGTATCCAGAATGTAGGTTCATGTCTTTCGACTCCCTTCTTCAACTGTAGGGCCGAGTTCCCTGTGGTCATCTTTATGGTTGTACATGGGCTAATGCCGGGCTTGGACTCATTTGCTCCCATCACCAGTAGCATGTTCGCATAAAGTATATGAATAGTGTTAGTTTGCCTCATGAATTCCAATTCAACTATCAATTCGAAGTCATCTATGATCACACGCGCACGTTGAATTTTCCTTCATAAAGACCCAGCTTCACCGGCACTCCTTTGGCTATTCCATCCACTGGATGGGGCGGTGAGTTGATATCCTTGACACGACCTATGCCCTCTTCTACGACTATATCAAGGCTCTCTACCTCAGCGGAGGCTAAGTAATTTTGAGCAGTGCCTATGTCTATCATTGCCCGAGTGAGGTTGCCATTAACTTTCATTTTGACGAACATTATGGTCTTCTCTTGGTTAAGAGGAGGCCCCTCATCCGCCTCTGTTTTTCTTTTCTTGGAGGATGGGCATAAGTCCTTCTTCTTACAGATGCCAGCACTAGTTCTTGCTAAGGCTTCAAAAAAAAAGAACAAGCAAGTGCGTTGAAGACATCTATTTGTTCTGCCTGATCTATATCATCTTCATCTTCATTCGTTCCATCATAACAAGTTTGATGGGAATTCATTTGTGCCCATGGGAACTCATTGTTCCAATGCGGTCCGCTGCAATGTTGACATCTTGAAGGGGGCTTCTGTTGATACCCAATTTTTTTCTAAGTATTTCTTGTACCCAAATATTTCCAAAATAGCATATTGGTGCATATATAAACACATCCAAGAGTTTTGACATTTTTTGATGATTTTTAAAACCAATTTATTGCCTATTTTTACACAACAAAATCCAATAATTATTCCCAAAATTATCATTTTGGTGAATAATTCATTTTATTTTCACATTTACACCTAAATATAATTAAATCAATTTTCGTATATTTGTTTTACAAATTTATTTGGTATTTTAAAGCTAAATTGCATATAATTGCAATTATAGCCTATCTTGTAATTTATGATATTTTACGTTTATAAAATTAATCCCAGAATTTTTTAATTAATATTTATATAATACTTATTTACCCAGTATATTTAATTTATTTTTAAAATCTGTACTACTATTTTATAAAAAATCAAAGGTGGAAAATTGGCTATTTACGATTTGGCGTTTATTGCATTTCAATTATAGCCAATTTGGCACCTCATTTCAGCCCCAATTTAAAACCTAATTACCCAGCCCAATTAACGTACCTACCCGACCCAGTACATGTTCAACCGACCCAACCCATGTCCCTTTTAAATCCCGGCCGTTGATCATTTAGATCAACGGCCACCGTTACCTCTTACATTTTTTAATTCACATGACCGCCTAACCCTATCTCATTTTCCCAATCCGCCGCCCTCAAACGCTCCCGTCTCTCGAGCTCTCTCAAAACCCTAGCCGCCGCCTCCTATCGAAACCCTAATCCATGGCTCCCCAAACTCATCGGAGCCCTACATCGGCCTCCTATGGTTTCTATGGGTTTATCTCTGAGGTCCTATGACCATATCTTGAAGGGATCTAGACCAAGCTCTGCTCGATGGCTATTCTCCGGTCATCTTCAACCTCTGTCCGGCCAGCCATGGCCATTCGAGTTCGATCTCCGATTATCTCGCTCAGATCGATGGTTTCCAAAGCCTTTCTCATCACCTAGGTTTCTTATGAAACTCTAGCTCTAAGGTTCCTTCGATTTATTCTTAGATCTGCCCCAGATCTATGTGTGTTTGAACTTTCTGAGCATGTTTCTTGAGGTTTCCCCAATTTTTTCTTTCAAAACTCTTTGTTCTTTTAATTATGGTTTTATGTTAAGTTATTTCAAATCTCCCCCCTTTGTTCTTGGTACGTTTCTGTACTTTGCTGGTTTGTTTCCCTTATCTGAGTAAGCATGTTGAAAAGCCCTAATTTTGTGATTTTTTTTTAAGTATGTTTGTTAAGGTTTCATTCGATTCATATGCTTATCATCTCTAGGTTTATGTGATGTTAAAAACCCTAATTTTGGGGATTTACTTGAGTTCCTAAGCCTATCTGTTTGGTTTACTGATTAATAGTTAAAACCCTAATTTTAGGGGGTTTTCACTTGAGCTTTGAAATTGTTTGTTGTTTCACCTGTTTGTCATCTCTAAACTCAACTGATTTGAAAAACCCTAGTCTCTTCGGGAGGCTATTCAAAGTCCTGCGAGGTTGTTTGTGCATTATTCAACTAGATTCCTTGTTTCAACATTTCTTTTCTCTATATGTTCTACACTTATGATTCTCACTCGACTCTTTGCATGTTTTCGACTCCTTCTCTCTCTATTACACACTGAAGCCTAACTAGCATGTTTTGAATGTCTACTCTCTGCTACTGCTGTATAGCTTAGCCTCACATGTCTGCTATTTGTGCGTGCATTATATACTGAGTTCCTCCTGTGCTTTATTTAACTCGAAATTGATTTCAAAAACTTTTCCTTCCCTGAGATCCTGATTTTACTAGCCTGTCAAAGTCTAATTGATTCTTTTTCTTTGATTGGCCTCACTGAATCTTTCCAAAAATAGCTTCAAATCCTGTACTTAGACTTAATTGCATATTGTATGACTTTACTATTTCTTTTATGGAAACAACCATTATGCTTATAAGATTCGTTCGAATAAGAATCCCCTGATTAAAGGGGAATCTTATACTAATTGATTCTGATTTGTGACCATGCCCATATTTGTGTTAGATTTGTACTTATTACCTTATTTCTCAACACGTTTTCAAAGCTATAAATACTCTCAACCCCTTTCTTTGAACACAAGAACACAGACAAGTAATCTGAGTTCAAAAATCACTCTCTTACACTTAAAAACTCTCTCTCTCTCTCTTTCTGCTATTTGTGCTACTGTGGACTTTTGTTTGCTCTACTTTCTTCTACACTTTTGCTTCTCTACTGGTATGTTCTAGTTAATTTTCAAGATTCATCAACAACATGCTTCATTCATGTCTACTTCTGATCATGTTTTCTTTAGTTTACATGTGTTTCTGGCATGCTGTAACATGTCCCTTTCCCTTGTAATTCAATGTTTAATTTATGTGTACATCCTGTCAGTTGTTGGTTATTTATTTGATATTTTATGGATACCAAACCCTCATATCCCCTTTCATGCTTAAAGTTATGGTTCAGAAACATGACAATGTCTGAAATCATTGCCCATGGATATGAACTGGACCCTTCGGGGCCCTAAGCTTTGTCAATTCCCCATCCCAATTCCCTTATTGTGCGTATGCTGAGTAACAGCCTTGGCCTGCCAGTACTTCTGATTATTGTTCAGGCCATGGCTTAACCTCCAATAGGTCTTTACTCTCTAAATGCTTGATCAACAGGTTAGGTCAGGGGTGTGCCAGTCTATCTTATGGCTGGGCATGACCACCAGCCTGCCTGGGTAGCCCCCTACCCCTTTCTAATACGCTTACACTCAACTCCTAGAATTTAAGTTTTGCCCCTCTTGTGTGAGCCTTGCCTTGGGACCCTGAAGCTCCCTCTGAACTTGGACACATAAGGGTTGGCCCTTCCACACTGCACAACTCAATTTCTGATTAACATCTTGGGTGTATGCACTGTCTGGGATTCCTGAAATCCCTTGGATCTCTGAAATACCCTAGATGAGAGAAGGCTTGGAAATATGGATCTCAGAAGTGGCTCAATCTCATATTATTAGGCCTTAAGTATGGATTAGGCTGCTCGTATGTAGCTGAGGATTTCTGATATATTTTTTTAACTCCAGTTTATTTCTTTTGGGTTGTAATAACTTGTACAAACTTGGGGGACTTAGTAAAAAGGAGGGATGGGATTTATTTTTACGCATCAAGGGTAGAGATCCTGCCTATAGGGTTTGTTATAATTTCTGCAAATACCCTTAGAAATCCTGCCTATAGGTTTAAACTTTTTTATTTTTTGCATATACACCTAGAAATCCTGCTTATAGGTTTAAACTTTTTATTTCTGCATATACGCTTAGAGATCATGCCTATAGGTTTAAACTTTTATTTCTGCACACACACCTAGAAATCATGCCTATAGGTTTAACCTTTAATTTCTGCAAACGTGCATAGATATCCTGCCTATAGGTTAACTTCTAATTGTTCTGCAAATTCATATAAAAACATGGTCTACAAACTGCTGCATTCTACATCTACAAACGTCACTAGGCAAACCATTTGTAGGTTTAAATAATAAAAGTTGCATATATAGAGCATATTCATAGGACCTTCTGTCAACATCTAAAAGGTGTCCAAATCATTATTCATATAGAAAGCATGCCTATAGGAATTTCGAATCTAAATAGAGATAATAGTAGCTGTTAAACTTATATTGTCCCGCTAAAATCGGTAACCCCTGTTAGTTTGCACATTTGTTTCTAAAATCAGTATATATCACGCCTAGTTCTAATCAACACTTAGGTCAACCAGATCAGTTTCAAACAACTGCATTCGAGTATGCCTAATGTAGAATTTTCGCCTAAAATATGTGTTGAACCAGTCCGCTCGTCGCTTTATTTTAATAAGACCAAAAATCAGTACGTGAAAGACATGCTAAACTCTGTGATTTTCGATGATTTATGGAGGCATATTTGAGCCCTGCTTGCTTGTCTGTTTCCCCTTCTATTTGCAATTATTTGTTTTGGTTGATGCCTTAGCATTTTATCCTTTGAAACTTGTAAAAGCCCCAAACCTTTTCCCTTTAGGATTAGCAGTCCATTTGCCTCCAGGACTGATAGGATTGGGACGGGTAATAGCATGCAATAAGTAAACGATACCATTCCGCGCTTTAATACATTGAAGGGGTGGGAAGGGTAGACATGGAGATGATGATTACATGATAACACTATGCATACAATTGGGTACCGGTGTTGTGCGAGTGATCTATGTAATGTATAAACCTAGGACCCCCCTCCCTCTTTATTAGTTTAATAATTTTCAGAATTTTAAAAGCTGTCCCATCTTCAACTTCCATTTCTTATACTTCTTTTAAGTTGTTTGCACAAATTATTTGACCCCTTCACTTTACTTGCGTATCTCTTCTTTAATCACAAAACCGTTTTCTTTCTGAATTCCAGCACTTTTAAACCCTTTGTGCTTCTTATTTGTAATGATTTCTCGTATTTGCAATACTTGCTTGTTTACTTTTTTGTTTGCATTAAAGTCACAATTGTAGCATGGTCGGGAACCACACTGGTGGATCTTAAGGGGTACCTAACACCTTCCCCTCGAGATAATTTCTAGCCCTTACCCAAACTCTAGTTTTCATCTCAAATTCTTCTAAAAAGTGTCATAATGCACTATAATCATTAGGTGGTGACTCTCCCGTAAATCCAAAACCCAATTCCCAAACGGGAATAGAGTTGTCTTCCCAAATAACGTAAACCCGATTCCGCATCTTAGAGGAAAAGGGGGGCGTCGACAGCTTCCTCTCCCGATTATTGTTATGAGGCGCAACACTATTGCTGCCTAAAGAGGGAGTCCTGGATTTGGTTGCACTCTGATCTCCTCCACTTTCTGCTAGGACTAGCATTGCTAGGTTGGTCCCCTTTGTATCTTCCTCGGACAGGTTGTTGAGGCCTATCTTTTCGAGCTTTCACTTGGTAGTCCCCAAGGCATAGCTTTGATAACCTTGGGTAAAGTATCTACCATTTGTCTTTACAGCTCCATGTCACACCTCCTTTTGGCGCTACCGCACCCCTCGAAGGGTGTGGTAAAGGGAGTTTTTCCTATTAAAGGACAATCGAAACGGGATTTGTTATTAAGAAATGGAGTCGCCACTTGAGAGATTTATGGTGTCCCAAGTTACTGGTTTGAATCCCGAATCGAGGAAAAAATTGACTCCTTATTACAGTCTATGAATCAGAAATTCGGATAAGGAATTCTGTTAACCCGGGAGAAGGTGTTAGGCATTCCCGAGTTCCGTGGTTCTAGCACGGTCGCTCAACTGTCGTATTTAGCTTATTTATCTGATTTTAATACATGTTGAACCTATGTGCAAATTGTAACATTGAACCGCTTTTATTATTATTATTATTATT